>CM052814.1:51748767-51973685 GCA_028533885.1 Nasua narica | reverse complement strand
ACTGCGCGGCTCTTTCTCTGCCGCGGGCTTCTCCGCACTGATATCTGGGAGCTCTGCCGCACTCAGACACCCCCGGTCTCTTTATGATCTCGCGGGTCCTGAAACCACTCTGTTCCCGCAAGGGCCAGACCTCTGGCCTAGCCTCTGGAGCAATGTCCCTCAGCGGAGCAGACTCTAAAAGTTCCGATTTTGTGCTCCGTGGCTCTGCGGCTGCAGGGAGCCGACCCCTCCCCCTGCGGTCTCTCTTCCCGTCGCTTTGGAATCACTTTTCCAAACGTCCTACCTTTCCGAAGGTGGTCGATTTTCTGCTCCTAGAATTGCTCTTCTTCCTCTCTTCTCCCTCCTGTTGAGTATGCTGGCTTTTAAAATGATTTATTAACTATCTAGATGAACTTCTGGGTTCCAACTCTATCTCAACTCCTACTTCTCCGCCATCTTGCTCCTCCTCTGGACAACCTCTTTTGTTTGTGGGTGTGCGTGTGTGGATGTGTGTGTGTGTGTGTGTGAACCGATCCGGGAATGTTGTCTCTATTGGGATGGCGGTGCTCTCAGATGAGGACACTATCCAGTTAAGAGTAGCATTCAGAGACTCAGGTGGCTGGGCTGGAGGTGGAGGGAAGGGCAGGTACCCCATACTGTGCCTTATTTTGCATCAACCCAGTTGCCCCCAGGAATATGTGAGCCTCAGGTGATCCCCTGCTCTGGTGCCCTTGAATTTTCTTCATGACTAGTGGTTCTAACAGTCACTGGATCTGAGATAGGAGTAAAAATTGATGTCATGTGCCATATGAAAATTTTAACCAGAGAAGTAAACTAGTTTAGCATTTTTGAGTGGAGAGTGTAGTCCTTATAAAAGACTTTTATGGGTCCAAAGTGAGAGCACGGTGAGTGAGGGGTCTCCATTTTTTAACTGGAGGGTCCTGCCCACATCTGCCGCTTTGCCTTTGTGAGGACATGCCTACGTCAGACAGGAGGCCCACAGCACCCCGATTCCTGATCAACACTTTTTTACTTTCCTCTCCTGTAGTTTTCTGTCTTAATATGGTAAAGTGAGCCATACACAGAATTGATCTCACCCAACAGATCATTTTAAATGGTACTTTAGATCATGTAAACCTTTGAGGAGAAAATTCTGAAATCTCAAATCTTTTTTTAAAATCTGAGATTGCAAATTTGGCAGATGTACTACTTTAATAATAAATATCTTATTTGGATAAATGTTTGGATTTCTTTCAGTGGTAGCTTAAAATTTCAGTATTGGATTTTACCATTTGAGGATTAAGGTATAAAAAAAGTTCCCTGTTCCTCCAAACTCAAGTAGATTCCATTCTTCCAGGGATTTACTGACACATTAAAGAACCTTTCTACTCAAGGTGGTAACATTTCCTTGCACTAGTATTCTGAATGATATATTTTCCCCTGAATTTGCTGAGTAGAATGTGAGGTTTATGTGTTTCAGACCTATAATATCTTCCATGATCTTAATATAATTTATCTCTTACAAAGAGTGTTTAGAAAAATAATAGGAATAAACGTTTTGGTGCAATAACAGTTATTAATGAGATCCCTGGAGGCTGGCTGAAATTATTCGGTCTTCTGTGTCTTTTCTCGATATCCAGAATTTTTGCTTCAATTTTTCTGACTTTTTAAAAAAATTCCGGTATAATTAGCATACAGCATTAGTTTCAGATGTACAATATAGTGACTCAATGTTTCTATACCTTAGTGCTCATCACGACAAGTGCCCTCCTTCATCCCCATCACCTATTTCACCCATCCCCCCACTGACCTCCCCTCTGGTGACCATCAGTTTGTTCTCTGTAGTTAATGGTTAGTTGATCAGTTTGTCTTTTTATCTTTGTCCATTTGTTTTGTTTCTTAAATTCCACATGAGTGAAATCATACGGTATTTGTCTTTCTCTGACAGACTTATTTCACTTGGCATTATGCCCTCTAGATCCTTCTGTGTTGCTGCAGATGGCAAGGTCTCATTCTTTTTTATGGCTGAATAGTACTTCATTGTATATAAATATATATACCCCATCTGTATCCATTCATCTGTCAGTAGACACTTGCATCGCTTCTAGAATTTGGCTACTGTAAATAACACTCCAGTAAATGTAGGGTTCATGTATCTTTTTAAATTAGTGTTTTTCTATTCTTTGGGTAAATACCCAGTAGTGGAAATTAGTGAATCATACGGTAATTCTGTCTGTAACTTTTTGGGGGGCCTCCATACCGCTTTCCACAGGGGCTGCGCCAGCTTATATTCTCACCAACAGTGCGAGAGGGTTCTTTTTCTCTATATCCTCACCAATACTCGTTTCTATCTTTCCATACTTCTATTGGACAGGCATTTCGGTTGAAGATAATCATTCTTCACCAAATACTATCTTAACTTACCTTCTTTCAAGTTAAGCTCCTTATATAAGATCACATTAGCTATTTTTCCAGGTAGCTGGTTTTAGCTGAAAACTATTTTAATTTGGGTCTTCTTTAGAAAAAGAAACAACACATTTCGTTTTTATATAGAATAAACTTTGTTTTTATTATAGACATGGATCAAAAATAAAAGTTTTTATGTACATATGACATGTAGTGCAAATGAAAGGCTTTGAAATACCATGGATAGACATGTTGTTGGAAACAAAAGGAGATGAATCATGGGTGTTAGGATGGCCTTCCTGGAACTGCAGGAGGGGGTCGCCTAGTGAAAACAAAACAAAACAAAATAACAGAAAGAAAAACACAGATGCAGAGGAAGAAAACAATGTTTAAATTATAAAACAAATCCAAATCAAAGCATGCAAAATGATCCCACCAGAGTCACATTCAAATTAGACAAAAAACATGCAGACATGCAGGGGAAAGGAGAGAACCACATGGCAAAGCGAGCAGTTCCCAGGACTCTTCCTGGCTGCAGGCAGTGGCTACGTGTGGGCCTCGAGAGCCCGCTCCGAAATCGTGTTTTGTACAATGGGACCATACGTCCGTGCAGTCATATTCCGGAGACTTGGAAATAGTAGCAGAGCCTAATGCCTGTACGACCTTGAGTATTTGTTTTTGAGCCGTGATTTTGTGACGTTCGGTTACTTCCAAAGATTCCAGCAAATGTTAAATCTCCATAGGGAGAGGGAGTTGAAAGAGAAATAAGGACAGGTAAAATTTTTTAAGGTGAGGGAAATTAGGTGTCACGAGATCCAACGAGCAGTGGGATCCCATGAACGGTCATGCAGAAAATGTTGGGAGTTGAGCTTGGAGAAAAGAATTTGCCAGGAAGAAGGTGCTCCACATGACTATCCCCATATGATAGCCTTTTCAGGCCCAGGGACACGACAAGGCTAGCCCTGGTCCCTGGGAGCCTGGGAGCCGGTCTCAGAATCGCATAGAACCGAAGTTCTGATTTATTCGGAACTGGGTGCAGGGGGAAGGAGATTTAGTTTGCTGAATCTTTCTCCATATCCCTAGCCTGGTTTGCATCGTGTCAGGCCGACGGTTGTGAAATAAGGGTCCAGAGCCGTGTTTCCTTTTGACATCAACCTCTCCAGATGATTTGCTGCTGGAGGAGTCAGCTCTACATTGCAACGCATGGCTGTGTAAGTAGGAAAACAACAGGCCAAACGAAACTTTCCCACTGGTTTCCAGCAGCCATCTGTACTTTAATTTCCTCTTTCTGACCAAATTGGTAATGAACTCAAGGCTCCAGCGAGCCAGGGAACAGGGTGAGGTGAGCTTAGTAGCCTGCTTCCTGTGGGACTTCTTTTTGGCTATTCATCCAGGTGTCCGACAGGATATCGTACTCCCTTCCCTCTTACTCTTCTAACACTTCAGTGAGTGGAGCAATGAAGTCTCCCAAAAACAAAAACAAAAACTTCTTTTTCATCTTCTATGAGATATTAATGGAGCCGGACTGATGGGGCTATTTCTGAGCAGTGGTGAAAAATCTTAGCTTCCCTCAAGGCCGAGACCAATTTCTCAATTTCTCAATTGAAGCAGGCTATGCTGAGGGGGCCTCTCATCCATTTAAATGATGAAGAACTTGTTTTTGGTAACCTTTCAACTGCGGGGTGGGGGGGGGGGGTCTGCGAGCCTTTAGCTTTAGAGATGCAGGTAATGGGTATCCCTGGTGTTTTCATGAAGAAAGTGTAATTAAATTCCTGTCAGGCTCAATGAGATTTATCACCTGCCCAGCAAACAGAAACAATTTTTGAGCTCTGAAGGGGCTTTAGAACCCTTTAATTACCTCAGCAGGGCGGGGAGGTGAGCCATTACCCTGAACAGCGAGTCCACAGTGCTGAAGAGACATTCTGTTAGCATATGCCAAAGCACTTTCCTGTCTGAGCTCCTTTCGGTGCGCTAATCCAGAAACAGGATCAGAAACTCTATGTCTTGGAATATATTTCATTGGACAGCTAGAATGTTTGCTTCAGAGTGACATTTTTTCCTCTCAGGCAGCTCCTTTCCTTTCCTCTTCACTCTCCTGCACCAACCTTCCTCTCATTGCCAAAAAAGCATCATCAAGGATGACACCACACAGTGGCTCAGGTTAGTTCTAGGGTGGATCTTGCAGGTTTGGGTTTTCACTATTTCTTTCCCAGAACTTTCTATATTCCTTAGACAGTGCTGAAGTGCTTGGAGGCAAGTGCTGAAAATATCTGGGCTTTTCACAGGAAGAGCTATAAACATACCTCATACTGTTGCTGCCTCTGACTTGGAACACTGAGCTGAAATGCTGAGTAGGTTTTGCACATACATAAAATTTGCTAACCAATTTTGAAGTTCAGGATTCTATTCACCATGCAAGCAGGATCTACTTAATCAAGAGTCTAATTTCAGGTTATACCTTCTTAAATTTTCTGAAAAATAGCTTCAAAGAATCATTTGGCCAGAACAGTAAGGGAAGGAGGCAGGAAAAGCTGTGTATGGAACATGGGCATTGATCACAGATAGAAGACTCAGTTATCAATAGGATGATTAATTACCAACATTCTCTTGGATCTACCTTCGTGCTTCAGTCTGTTCCTATGGTGAAATTCCTCTAGCAAGGTCCCTGGGAAGGTCCTATGACTTTTTTCTTTTCTGTTAAAATCTCACAAAACATTCTCTGCTTGCTTTCTTTGCCCATCATTTAGATAACTTAGTATCTCAGATCAGGGTGAGCCTGAAGGCTTGGGAAAGTGAGAAAGGTAAGGCAATAAGGATAGGCATTCCTATTTTTGTTTGGTAATCTTTAAATTTTAAATCAACCTGGATCCAGGTTTTCTTCTTTGGAAAGTGAGAGCGAAAAGGTCGTATGGAAAATTATCTGCATCCTCCACAAGGCTTACTAAGGCTCATTGCATGTTGTCTGTCTCCAATCTCCTTTCACGCCCCTCTTCCTCTGTGCCCTTCCTCACTGGGTCTGGTACCCCCCTGTGACACAGCATGGTAGCCCAGGAAGTTGGTCCCAAGTTGGCAGCTCTAGTTGCCCTTACATTTGATTTTATCGCCTGACTTGGTGATAGCGACAATCTATACTGGACTAATCTTGCTCAAAGCCTTTTCTCTCTCACCTAAAGCCACCGAAGCAGTGTTTCTTCACAACACTAGACCTGTGAGATGCTTTGTGAACAAAGCATGGATGATCAGGTAAGTCTGAGAAATATGTAGACACTGACCCTTCCTTAGAGATTCAGTCTGTTACCAAATTTTTAATCATCATTTCCCAAGTGTATCTCATCAAGAAACCCTTGGTATATGTATGTGCAAAACCGACTAAAATCTCATGGAATTCACTTTGGGAAACTCTGGATTAAGACTTATTTTAGCCAACTTCTCTTGCGTGTATTCTAATTATTAGGTTGCCACAGTGGGAAAGAACAAAGGTTCTTCATAGTGGCAGTGCCAGGTGTGTGCTGAAGTACTAAGAAGTAGGGTCTGAGAAACATCTAACCCAAACCCCAGATAGATTCTCAAATCTGGAATTTCAAGATTCCAGCAGAAAAACAAGAATCTTGACAACTGAAAAGATACTTACACTGATGCCAGAACTATTTTAAAAATACAAATGGTAATTTGTCACATAGTTACCAAATAAGTAATTTGCTAAATAAGGTCCGTTGGTTTGGGTAATTTCCACTAGAAACTATTCTGAATAAAGAATCATGCAGTAGAACTCACACACAGCACACGTGTACAGCATGATTGTCCTCCTGTCTCTTTTAGTAAAAAGCTTCCTTTGAAGGCATTAATGGCTCCACTCATGGAAGATGTACAGATATGAAAAAGAAACTCCCAACAGGAAGGGGTGCCTGGGTGGCTCAGTGGGTTAAAGCCTCTGCCTTCAGCTCAGGTCGTGATCTCAGGGTCCTGGGATTGAGCCCCACATTGGGCTCTCTGCTCAGCAGGGAGCCTGCTTCTACCTCTCTGCTTCTCTGCCTGCCTGTGATCTCTTCCTGTCAAATAAATAAATAAAATCTTAAAAAAAAATTTCCAACAGGAATTAATACAACAGCCTTTGCAATTCATCTTTTCCCAGTGAATGTATCCTGAACACAGAAAGTAAACCAACGTTCTTCTCCTCCCATTCCCTTCTTGTCTTCTGTTTTGGGATGGATGGCTCAATCTGGGACTCCGTACATTGGTAAGTGACCTATCATCAAAACTTTGTAATAAAGGGTCTTTCTCTGTGTTCTGGAAACTGAGGACAAGAATGTGTATAGCTACCGTTTAGCACTCTACTCTTCCATTTTCTTAATAGTAGGGAAACTAGAGGGGTAAATTCTCCCTTTGAAGCCAACGATTGAGTCAAGAGCTCGATTACTTTCTGTAAGAGGTGCCTTCTGTGGACCTGACAATCGGGCCGAGTGTCCTTACTCCTTCCCAGGGTTTTTCATGAACACTTCCTCTTCAATAGCAAAATAAGACGGTGCCTCTTATAAATTGTCACACTGCACCCTCCAACTGTCTAAGGCTTGTGCCTTTCTTAAACCTCGTCCAACACGGAATTTGAATCAGAAATAAAATATATCTCCTGCCTTTGATTTGTCCAATTTTCTCCCTTTAAAAATCCTGTCCTCCCCCCAAATTAATGACAGCAATGCCAAATGCTATTCCTCATTTGGTAATTCTGGGCCAATTTTATTAAAAGAGTTATAAGTATTCAGAACTCTCAGATCTTACTGATATGCATAGATATGACCCAAATATATTATACAAGAATGAAGAAGTGGGGGGAGTCCTTCAAATGTTATCATTTATTTCAGGTTCAGAAATACAGCTTCACATTTTCACAATTGGTACATGTGACCTTCAAGAATGGTACAGGCTTGAGGAACTTTCTTCAAAAATTCCATTCACAGAGTCCATCCATCTATATCAGCATTAAGAAATCCTGAAAGTGCCAAGAAGACAGTGGAAAGTATTCCGGCTCAAATTAATTAAAGAATCAACAGAGAAGGTAAGATTTTGCTTTTACACACTGCTGCTTCATAAACAAAAGGGGAATGTGATTCGGCAAAGGGAGAAAAAAGAAACATAGATGAGCAAGCACCACAGAGGCTGTACATATGCAATTAAACATAAGCCATGGTGAAATTTCTAGTTGAATTATTTTTTACCAAACTGGCAGTGGACAGTGCAAGAGGTCAACAGAGTAATTTTTTATCATATTTTTTGAAAACATGACATATTGAGCAAAGTTTAAGGAATTCAAAGGGTAAAAATTAAGAAGAAAGGAATGCCTTGAGCTGAGCCATGTGTGAAACCCCAGACCAGAGAGGTGAGAGAGAAGTCTCACCAGTATACCAGTATGAACGGGTCTTAAGACAAACAGGAGACTCTTCCTTGAGTTTCCGCTCTCTCGCTCTCACACATAAACGCAACCTTACACATATATACAACTAGCGATGCATATACTACACGTGCTTCAAAATATTCTGAAAGATTCACGATACAGAGCACCACGTGATTTTAAGCATACCAACTAGACAGGATGACTTTAGATTATCTAGGAGACACATCGGAACTTTTAAGAAAAGGAGTGACCTAGTGAACTAATCACGTTTTCTCTACAATCACCCAGCCTTATTCACATTACACTGTGAGCTCACAGCCAGCAGTCTTCCTGGTGAAGCAGATGTAAAGCCCTCAAGCCAGGTCTCCGAACTAGATTCCACAGTTTGGAGACCTACTATTTAGGCTTTATTCTCAATGTTAAGGAGGTAACTGTCAATTTCAAATACTTAATCTTGTTTGCCAAATGAGAAATGTTTACCTGAAACAAGGGATGGATGACCTACCACCGAGGTGTTAAGGAACTTCTCTGCATTTTTAGCAAATTTACTATGGAGAAAAAAATGACTATGCGGACCAACTTAAGCTTTTTAAGATTCAGCCCAGCAATCCAAGAATCATTTATAATTCCAGTCAGAGTTCTTTAAAGTGGGCGTCCCGATCTTACACTGAATTTGGCAAAGGTCATTTCTTCTTAGACAAGCAGTGCTGTGGACTTAGGGCCACACGTCTGGATGTTACCCTGCTGTGTTGTCAGGGTGATTCGGAGCATTGTGCCTATCCTGGAAGAAACGTGAGACCTCATGTACGTTATCAGTGTTCTGTGAACCTCTGTTCGGTATTATGGCAGACCCTCCACAGTGAGCTCTTGAATTAACACAGTTTAAAAAATATATTCATACCCCCGCACACAAAGCACATGTATACATAAATATTTACACGCATATATACACAATCACACTCATGCTTGTGGCATTTTAACAGGGGTTTTTAAACCTACCTACCCAACGGGGCACAAAACACGTGTACTTACAGGTAATGAATTTCCCATGTATATGCTGTATACACAGAGACACATGCATTGAAAATGTACACAGAAAACATCAACATTTACCACATACTGGTATTAGGTCCCATTTCATATTTGAGAATTATGGCTACAGTCTACACTAAAAAATCATAAAATTAATCTCTATGACTACATTTAAATTCTAAGTTTAGAAGGCTTACATGTATATCACAGGAACTGGTTTCATTATAATATTTTGGAACAGAACGAGTTTGTTTCTGAACAAGTAGGCAATTTGCTAATAAACAGACCCTACTGCTTTTCTTTGTTATAAAAGTCAGCTAAAAGCAACTCAGAAGGGTAATCTGGGTAGATGACTTCTGGAAATGCAATATATCTGTTCTAAATCAGTACTATTTCAATAGTCTGTCCACAGTTGAGTAAACGGTTATTCCAATTAAATTGTCAATAAGCATGCAAGATTTAGCATGTGACAAGAAGTGACCTACCTATCAAACATATACAGTTAATTTTTCCAAATCCTAAAAATACCGTATGTTTTATTTTGCTGAACATCTATTGTGTAGACGACATCAGAGCAATCAGTTAGGAGGAAGCTACACAAAAGATGAGAGGTGGTATGGGAAACTCTCAGAAAGCTCATGAAGCTACATTCCCACCTTAAGGCCTGGTGTGAACAACGCACTTCACACACATCTTAGAGCTTCCGACTTCATTCGCCTTGACATCTCCTTCTAGCAGGATGCAAACTCTTTGGGAAATGATATTAATACTAATCATAGTACGGCAGCAAACTGAAAGTATTCTCCAACATGCTTCTGGAATTCCAGGGGAGGCTGGGTTCTGTTAGAAATAACTGAGAAGAAGTAAGAGAACAAAAATGTGCCTACAAACAGAGACAACTGGGACAGTGAAACTACAGGATTATAATCCAAGAGCAAAAGCCAAAGATGACAAATGCCATTCATTGTTTATGACTGCATAAGATCAGTGGAAAGAAAGTTGGAAAAACATCTCCAATTTTCTTTGCCATGGTTTGTGCTGATTTAAGAACACACCAGTGGTTATCCACAATATTTTCCTTTAACAGAAGGAAATTTTTGAAATATAGCAAAATGCAAAACCACATTTAGCACAAGGCCAAACCCTGAAGTATATAATCCATTAGCTGCCTATTTTAGAGAATTCAAAGGAAGAAGCAAAGGGAATCCTAAAGAGGGAATTTTATGAAAAGATCTCTGTAGATAATTTTGTTTTACTATGGACATTTACGTAACACATTTCCATTTAGCTGCAGCACTGTTTTTAAAAACACATGATGTACCTTGCACATCTGTTCCATTCACAAAGAGTTAAGATTTTTTTCAAATGAAGAGGAGGAAAAAGATATGAGAGGATTTCGGGTGGTGGTCTTTATATAATCACTTGTAACTTAAAAGTTGAAATGTTCTTTTGGTAAATCTCATAGTGTCTGATTGTTGCTTATTATTATAAGTGGGCTAGCTGTAGCCCTTTCGAATAACTTTAAAACAATGCCATTCAACTTGGCAAGTTCTCTTTTTAATAATGGCTGAAAGTTTTTACTTCATACTTTATGGGTGTCTGCTTTGGGTATAAAGTACACAGGAAATTAAAGCCAAGTTAACATACAAATCATGTTTGCTGCTTTCAAAGGGAGACATTTCAGCTGGTGAAACCTGATTTACTTCTGTGGCATATGAAGTAGTGTCGTGGGACGCCGCCAGTCAGTGAGGACTTGCTGTCTGCGAACAGTCAGAGACAGAATTCCACTTGGCTTCTGGCTGTTTCCTACATGCTAATCATCTGGTCCTACATCGGCTACAACTCAGCCTCAGGGCTGAACTGTTAACCCCCAGGCTAAATCAATTTCCTACATGTTTGCAATGTGAGCATTCGCCAAGTTGCTTTAGGTCTCAGTGTCTTAATACCATTTTGTGGAATGGCGTGTGCAGAGGCTGAGGTGCAGCCGTAAACGCGTGAGCTCCCGCACTTGAGCCACGGCGCCGCTTACAGAATGACTTTGATTTTCATTCCAGGGTCCCCTTTAAAAACGGTTACCCCAGAGTGAGGCTCAAGAGGTATTAAGAAAGCCTAGAATGGATGGCAAGTTACGTTAAACTGGTTTTAAAGGCAGGATGAATTCTTACACGAGGGAATTACAAATTAGCTTGGAAAGAGAAAATGTCTTGCTCCAACCAAATAAATAAATAAATACACTGGAGTTAGCGTCAAAGCCTAAATCTAGATCGGTTTGAAACATTAAATATTTTCCATGTCACCCTTCACTGTAACCTATAGGGAGGTGAATATATACATGAATAAAGAAGTTACGTATTTCCAGACACTTCTAGAGATGCGATATTTTGCTTCTTCCTTGAACTCTGAAACTAGCCAAATCTTCTGACCGACTACCAGAAAATTAAGCTTTGATTCGCTGTTGAATATGCTTCTAGCATGAAGCGGAACACACTGGGATGAGGAGAAGCTCTCTAGAGCAAGCAGTGCATTAACTTTTCCTCTGCAAACTACCTTGTGCTTCTGGAAAAGTCTATTCTTAAGGAATCCTAATTTAAAAAAAAAAAATGACTTCCTAGCAGTCCTATGAAATAAAGAGGAAGGAAAGAGGATCTAAATAGGTAATTAAAGAGTAGGAGGGAACATCAATAATGGACAACATAATTTCTGTCAGCCAAAACAATGTGGGAAAATAAATACACGTATGGCTTAGGTCTAAGCCCACCATCTCAAAGCTCTTAAGAATTACACTGGGTGGGTAACCTGGGAACTTGTCCAAAGCAATTCCAGATATATCCCAGGGTAGGCAAACAGTCTCCAAAATATAGGGCTGCTCTAATACAGACCTACCCTTAGTCAGTATAACATCTAAGTCTCGAAGGGTCAGCAGTTTTCAAGAGTCAAACTCCAAAGGTTTGATACAGCATGAGCGACGAAGATGAGTGATGAATGCGTTAGTGAAACTGGTTACTTGCCTACGGATTGATGTCCACACATGCGACTACTCATGATATACTGGTCAAATATGTTGCTTTTGCATAATTCATTAGTAATTAATTGCCAGGCCAGACACTTCGCTTAGTCTAACAGGGAGGATTCTAGTGGACGGATTATAGTGGGACGAGTTGGTGATGGGGGTGGTCTCCGGCTAGAAAGAGAGAAAGAGAAAGGTAAAGAAACAAGTAGAATATCTAGCAGCAGGTGGCCCCGAAGACACTGAGAGCGAGCCCGAACACACATGCCCATGCAGAGACCAGCCCGAGCGGAGGTCGCATCTGCAACGATTCCAACACGGTCACCGTGCAGTCAGCTAGCATTCTGAGACAAAAATGAAGTATTTTGTCATCCGCAAATCCTTCTCAAAACAGAAAACAGAAACTGTCCCTCCCAATACTAAAAAAAAAAAAAAAAAATCGAATCGTCCAAAAGCCCCCCGAGATGTCCCGTCCGTCTCAGCCAGCAGAGAACGGTTCCCTGCGTGAACTGCGGTACGCTGTGCCTGCTCCAGACACTTGGGACGTGCGCTGGGCGCAGAGAACGATGGCCTCTGAACTGTTACTTCCCTTTATGTAACACCCTTCCTCTTTTTCTCTTAGAATGTTACCACGTCTCATTGCCTTCAGCAGTAGTTTTCTCCAGTTTGTTCTATGTTTTACTTCTAATTTGCAGGGCCCTAGAAAACCAGAGGATCCGGGTTCTAGAGTTCTCCCCAGTAAGTGTAAGGAGGCTCAGGAGGAGTACCACTCTCTTTCTAGTTGGTCATATTTCTGGGAGCTGAGGGGGCCGACTCCACAAACTCCAGGTACGGAAATATTGCTGTACACCAGAATCTCAACATTACCAAATAATGCTCTTTTTGTCCTGAACCCCTACTTTTACTTCCCAAATGTATGAGGAACTTGGTGTGTGTGTGTACCTGATTTCATATGTAATTTCTTGGGGGAGGAATTTTTATAACCAACAAAATTCAGTAAGTTCTTCAAATCGTAACCTTTCTTTTTGATAAAACGCTCCCCGTGACTGTTTCAGAACAATCCCTTTTGGAAGTAAAGGCATGTCGTGGAATTTTTTCTGTACAGAAAACACTAACATGGTTAAATCAAATGTCTCTTCTCAGGTATGAAGAAATAAAGGTGAAAAAATTAAAGAAAGCAATTACGAAATGTTAAAAAATCAAAGCTATAAGATAAAACTAGACAGTCAAGGAAAAATCAATGCGAAAGAGATCTTGTTGATTAATGGCACAAATACGGGCCACTTCGGCACAAACTCATAGATATTAGCAGAATTCCTTTTGGCCCCCGCACCTGAAAAATATCCAAAGAGGCTTTAGAGGAAAGATTTCTTTGGGGAGGTGCATTCCAATTTCTTTTATGCTAAGCTCATTATTAGGTGGGCACTCACTTTCTTAAAGTCTAACTAGACATAGTTTAGAGGCACAGTAACCAAACTAAACCATCAATACTAGTTCTTTAATTTGAGTAAACAAATAAGTCGTCTTTTTTGCAGGAAGTCTGTTGGCTACTGTGACCACCTGAAATGTTTTGGCTGTTCCCTACTGGGAAAAATCCTCCCGAGTAACTTTTTCCTTGTGACCATGTAAAAAAGCACTGTCCTTCCACTAGCACACTGCTCATCTTCATTTAAAATGGCCACATTTATTTAGCTTATGTCCTGAATCCTGAACCTGCATCATCATCTCCTTTGTTGTGAAGTTTCTCGAGGCCGAGGCCGCACCCACTTAACTTGTCTCCTCTGGCCTTTGGCGTGATGTTACATGCAGTTAGGTGCTCGGTGCTGTCCTTCCTGAAAGACTCACGCCTGTGAAGCCTTCCCTTTCCCCTATCTTGATACAGCTGCTTCGAAAACTTCTCAGCATACTTCTATTACAGCCATCACACCGGATCCTAATTAGGGTTACATGTTTATCTGTAACTGTGTCTTACTCATCTTCCTATTCTTGCTTTGTATGCTTATCATTCAGCCACTGAACCCTGACAACTGAATAAAGTTAGTCCTAGAAGCAAGAAGCAACTTCCACATGCTTGTGATATTCACCGATCTTTACGTTACATAAAGGGATTTGTTAGGAAATCATTGCTGTTGCAGAAAAAAAAAAAAAAAAAAGCTACGGTGACCTGTAGGATTCTGACCCTTGGAAACATTACGTGTAACGTATTTGTTCAATTCTATAATAGATGTTTGGAATAAATTACAAAATAGGCCCTCAGCGAGTTTGATAAATAGCCACATAACCCATAGCATTGTTTTCTTAGCAACTAAGCAGTTATGGGCGGGAGGAGGAGACAGCCAGAATTTGAACTCAAAGGAAGGAAACTCTACCAGAAGATTCCATATTGGGCTGGATTTTTTTTTTTAAGTGAATCTTAAACTATAAATTCAGTGAGAGGCAGGATACAGCATAGCATGGTGGGTTGGAAATTGTTTCATGCATACATGATAGCTTGGACCAAGGATTGTAGCCACTAGAGAAAGTAATACAAACAAGTTCTCTTCTGATCCTTTAGTTCTTGGCTTAAATGTCATTCCTCAGTCCTTCCTGGCCATCAAATAGTTTCCAACCACTCTACCCCCAATCACTTCATGATACTTGTGTCTTTTATAGCGCTTAACCCTGTTTGTAATATTTACTAGATTATTGCCCGTGTCCCCCGATAGATTCCTTAATAGCAGAGACCACATATTCTGTATTTAGTATGTGTATTCAGCATTTAGTATACTGTGATTAGAAGGCAGCGAGTAAATATTTATTAGTAATGGACAAATGAATGAATGAAAAGTATCTAAACAGAAATGCTTAGCCAAGTTAGAATATAGGCCGGATCAAAGGGAGTAGACCCAATAGTACTGAATATTTTTGAGGTGTTCACCAGAGGCTATTATTGAGGCAGTGAGTTGACACAGAAAGAGTCCTAGATCAGAAGTCAGAGATCTGGATGCCTCCACCTGCCCGCTAGTCCAGTCACTAACTATCTGCCATTCTCAAAGACTCAGGTTCCCCGTCACAGGCACTGGAGACGCAGACTAGATGATCTATAATACACCTTCAAGTTACGCATGGCATAGCGTAATTATTGAGCATCTACTATGTGGACTGCGTTATGCTGCATGATTTTTTAAGAAATCAATCTATTCAGAGTGGAAGATGAGTGGGACAGACAAATATGCAAGTGGTTTTTACTACTGTATCCTATTTTAAGTGGAAAAAAGGGCAAAATTTTGTAATTCAGACCCTAAGAATATATTCTAGGAAGCTTGAAAATAGTGTGGTCAAAGCAGGGATAAATACGATTTTAAATGTAACATATTAAACATGGAAGACATAAGAGAATGGTTATATAATGAGGTTATAAGAAACTAAGTGATGAGGAAGGAAGGGAAGAGCTCAATGGAGAGAATGAAGAGATTTAAATGTTCCGACAGCACAGTTGCTTCTCATCAACCTCCTCCCCAGTTTTGGACCGTGTTGATGGAACCAGAGAAGGACAATGGTAATGGGCAAGTTCAGAAAACAGGCAAAGCAGGGGACTGGGGGAATGCAACTTTGTACTCTGTGCCAGGCCTTTCGTTTGTCTTGTTCACCACCATCTCCCAAAACCAGCATGATCCTGGGCTCACGGCATGTTTTTTGTTTTTGTTTTTTAAGAGAAAGAGAAATTGGGAGCACACTACCTGGGGGAGGGGTAGAGGGAGAGAGAGAGGGAGAGAATCTTCAGCAGAGTCCCGGCTGGGCAGGGAGCCCAACATGGGGCTGGATCTCATGACCTGAGCCAAAATCAAGAATTGACTGCTCAACCTACTGAGCCATACAGGTGCCCCTCACGGCATGCTTTTTAAATAAAGAATTGGGAGAGGGGTGCCTGGGTGGCTCAGTTGGTTAAGCCTCTAACTCTCGATTTCCTGCTCAGGGGGGATTCTGCTTCTCTCCCTCTACCCCTGCTCGAGCATGTGAGAACTCTGTCTCTCTAAAATACATAAATGAATCGAAAGAAAGGAAGGAAGGAAGAAGGAAGAGAAAAGAAAAGAAAAATCAGGGGAATCTATCCATTAGGAGCTCTTTATAAGTGTCCCTTAGCAGGGGTGCCTGGGTAGCTCAGTCAGTTAAGTGAACAGTTCTTGATTTTGGCCGAGGTCATGATCTCAAGGTTATGAGATCAAGCCCCACTTTGGCTCCATGCTAGGCATGGAGCCTGCTTAAAATTCTCTCTCTCTCTGCCTCTGCTCCCCCCTTCCGCTTGTTCTCTCTCAAAAAAAAAAAAAAAAAAAAGGCACCACACACCATGGTGAAAGACTGAAAGAACAAAAGACAAAATTTCCATCACATTCTCTCAAAATAATGATGACATCTTTAAAATATGCCCAGTTTCAGGTTAAAGTAACCCATATACGTACTCAGTAATTAAAAATCCTGAAAGATCCCCGCTCCCCACCCTTCTGGAAAAAATGAGCATCATTTCATTTCTAAAACAATAAAACTCTACTAGAAAGCAATTCAGGAAGAGCATTAAGTTGTTCAGTGTGATCTTTCTTAATAAGCAGTGCTGTTTGCCAACTTCAACACCAGAGATACATTTAAGGTTTACTGTTAGAGTTCATTTCGTTGGTCTAGTTCCTAACCATTCAAAGAGTTTCCAAAGACATTCACCTCATAAGACAGTTTGTTTTGGGCAAAACCAAGTTATTTGTTTTGTACCAAATTTTCCTCAGTTGCTTTGTTTAGCGATGGGCTTCATTAAGGAACCCATTACATTGCAATGGAGCGTCTTGCATCACTTAGTGTTTATTGAAACCCTGTGTGGTGTGTGGGCGGTTTATGGTTATGATACAAGAGCCATGTTTCTGCTTCCAAATCAAAGGGAGAGATGTAATACTGGCAGTTGCATTCGTAGCTGCAGGGATGGACCTTTTACAGTCTTTTGGACAATGACAGTGTTTGCAAGAAAGCCCAGTGCTCACACAGGGTGGGTGGCATTGAAGGGAAGAAACGGGCTTTCCTGATAAGAGAGAGGAATGCATTATTTGTCTGCCTCTTTCAATTCTCTTTGAAAAACGGAAGAACTAAAATTTTATCTGTTCTGCTTTGGGTTAGCTGGTTCTGAGTATTCATGGTGTGAGGCCGATCTTAGGGGTTGAGACAGAGAGAGAGAGAGGGAATACAGAGAGCAGCATAACACTCTAGAAGTGGCTTGCTCTTTCTGCCCCTGCCCTTATTCCTTGGCGGCGGGGGAAGCGGGAGTTACGAGACGGGGAAGTGTGTGAGCCACACTGGGTCTGTGTAGCCTGGCCTCCTTACCGTTCCCTGTTGACACCAAGATTTCACGGACTCCCAGTCCAGGATTCTTGGATTCTTTCTGTTGGACAGTTACATTAGCATGTTCCGAGGCAATGGTTCTCAAATTGGACTGTGCATCAGAATTCCCTGGTGGGCTTGTTAAAACTCAGATCGCCGGGCACCACACAGAGTTTCTGATAGAGCAAGACATTTCTAGCAGGTTCCCAGATGCTGCTAATGCTTCAGATCCTGGGACCATGCTTCGAAAACCGTTGTTCTAAGGCATAATAAGTGATTTTCATTTTGCTTTATTAGCAGTTCGATTCACTTGCCAGATACAGTACAAGCAAAAAGAGAAAGTACTGGAAAAAAGTCTCAAGAAGAAGGAAGAAATGGTTGTGGAAATACTTTGATACATTTGGGAATTAGACTTAAGCATGGGTCAGATCATTAGGTTTATTTCGTAAAGACCAAGATACTGTACTAATGTTCTTGTTAATCATCACCAGAAAAATAACCACTTGCTTAGGGAAGCTTGTATTTGCTTATGAAAATCGCAGTAAGTATAGAAAGGAAGCATCCATACACATGCATTCCAAATTCTCATCTCTGGAGAGGGTATGACTGAAGTCCAATCTAATTAGCTAGGTGAATCCCTCCCTCCCACCCCCACAAAAAAGAAAAGAAAACCCTCCAAAAAGATAAGAGATGGACACATCTAGAGGAAGGATATCTGCCTACCAGGGTAGTGTTTGCATAAAAAAGGATATTCAATAGGCTTCTCTTGTACTGCAAGTTCTACTTATTAAGTATAATTGAGGCTTTAAGATATATCTGTCTCAAAAATTTAATTTACATATAATTACATAGTGCATGTAATTACATTTAGGATGACGGGAGAGTTATACATCCCAGGTTTCAAGAAGCCACAAGGATCTGATAGCAGCTGGCCCAACTTGTTTATCTTATTGATGAAACAGGTAAAAAAAAATTTTTTTCTTAATGAAGGGTTTTGGGTACCGAACCACAGGAAGTAAGGTTACAGCTGGCGAATGTCTTAGACAACAGAACAAAATAGAACTGAAAAACTGCGTCTGAGTTTTCTCCAATCATAAAGAGCATCTTCGCAGTGGGCTGTGCTGGACTCGTTTTTAATGCAGCCCCGGGGCAAGAAGGGCCCTGGTGGCATCACTGAGCTGGGCTAGGGGACTGCCTAGCCTGCGTCCCTCTCGGGAACTGTACTACCTTGTTTCCCCACGAGCCTCTTGAATGACTTAATCCTCGTCTCATTTTTCAGAGTTTAAGGCATGTACGTACAGTATATCATCCGAATGACATTATAAACTTTCTGTGAACCCGGATTATTCCTCATCCTGCTTATAGTCTGCCCGGCACCTGCAGAGGGCACTGTCCCTCCCGGTGAAACGCAAGGGCAACTAACCAGGACCCGGCACTTTCTCCTGCACGCGTCTGCGCTGGCGGACGATGAGATGCAGCAAGTTAAAGACAGTCCTGTTTGTGCTTTGCGGCTTATTTTGAGCATCTATCAACAAGACAGATTTTACATATCTACCAGCGATGAGGCGAAGTTTTAAAAAATGCCACAGCGGTCAGGATATTGTCCACATGGAAGATAATAGTCTGTAATTTATTATTAAAAATACTATAGGCTGCTCTCCAGCATATTTTTGGCCTTTTCAGCTTTAGTAACAAAATGAGCCAATACTGTCCAAGAATAGTTTACAGTAGATGTTGGAAAGAACATAGGACTTGGAGTCCACTTAAAGGGTCTAAAGAATTCTCTAATATGATTCGTGCTACATATTAGAGCCAGCATTTCTTTCCCCTGTGAAAATGAACCCATGATTTTATAACATATGTCACTGGGAAAGTATGAATCAAGTGATAGAATCTGAAGTAAGAACAGAAGGGGAAAAATAGTCTCCAGTTGTTATTCGATGATACAAACATCTAATATCCTGTATGAATTAGTCTCTGAGCGAAATGGTAATGTAATCTCCCTTGTCACATTTTCTTTATATAATTTAAATACCTGACTTGGATTTCGTTCTGAGCGATGGTACAGATATGCCCGTTTCTGTGGCTGCAGCAACAAGGCTGTCTGAAGGATGATTTGCCCACATTAACTCTGCTCAGTTGGTGATTTGTAAAAAAGAATTTTATAGTAGCATTCAGCCAGGCAAGCTTCTCAGTAGACCAGAATGAGAGAGAAAGTGTCTGTATTTAGATTCTCTCTGCAAATACACTTAACATTGGGCTAATTCCAAAATTTTGATTAAGCGCGGCACATCAACTCGTTTTGTATTCTTTCATTCCCTCAATAAACCCTGTTTACGTGCTCTGTGCTGGATTGAGAGTCAGATGTACAGAGACACGATCCCTGCCCAGGAGTTTCTACCGGCCACGGGGAGAGAGACGAGTAATCCGTGCCGACAGTGGGGAAAATGGTATAAGGGGACGGTGTCTCAGCTTCGGGGGCCCCCGGAGTCTTAGCCTGAGTCGGGGCAGGGGGGAAGGGTTAGGAGAACTTGGGGGTTCCAAGGACTTCCAGAAAGCAAGGGAAGTTGAGGGGACCGGCAGTCCAGAAACAGGAACTAGTGTGTGTGAAGGAAAGCAAGCTAGAAAAAGTACTGTCAGTTTGAGAAACCAAGTATTGTCTGGTTTTTTATCAGACGTGTCAACATTATTTGTTTTGCCCTGAGTCCTAACTCATAAAACAGATAACTTACAGGGTTTGGAGTCACATTAAAATATGATTCCTAAAAAGCACTGCTTTTGAGATTTTTCAGCACGTTGTAGCCTCTGTACTATAGATCACTAACAACAGGTAGGCTGGGTGGAGGGAAAGACGAAAGGCTAGGCAAAGCAGCAGAGCGTAAAAGGAGTACAGGGGTGAGAAAACTGTATAGAGAGAAAGGATGTGGCTTGAAAGGAGCTCTACGTGCACATGGCCACTGAATGAAGTAAGGCAGTGTCCCTTCCGATGATTTTTTTTTTTCCATTTTTCTCCCTTTCTCTCTTTTCTCCCTTCCTCCCTCTATGCTCTCTCCCCTCTCTCTTTTGAGAAA
Organism: Nasua narica; assembly: GCA_028533885.1. Classification (NCBI taxonomy): domain Eukaryota; kingdom Metazoa; phylum Chordata; class Mammalia; order Carnivora; family Procyonidae; genus Nasua; species Nasua narica. Next base: position 51,953,464 of record CM052814.1, on the reverse strand, counting down.
TCCCCAAAGAGATCTCCAAGAACTTACATGATGTAGAAACCTAGTCCCATTGGTGTTGCTGGGGCACAACTATTTCTAACCCTCTTCATCGTCTTCTGTGCTCTTCTCCCTGCCCTTCCCCTCATTCCCACCCCAGGCACCAGGGGAAGGGGTTGGCCCATGCCGCCATTTGGGGGAAGGAAGAGAGGTTGGGAAGGAGGTGCTAAGAACCAGCTACGGGGAGAGGCAAACGTCCACTTCGGAGATGCATGTTCCGTTGTCATCTCAAGTCAGTGAGAAGAAGAAAAAGCAGCAGCAAGGATGGGGAGGAAAAAGGCGACACTGAATCTCCGTATAGAACTGTAACATTCATTTCTGGTTTAGAAAGAAAAGACTCTGAGTCCCTCTCTGTTAAAGAGCGGGAACCTTGCCGGCATGAGTATCTGACCTGGGCCTTGCCACAGACCGGGCAAATACGGAACTAGAAATCTTGATGAACAAGTTACCCTTCTAATTCCTTTTATTTTAGTAACAACCACAGAGCACGAGGAATTTGAAGACTTAGAGAAGATTTATGTCGCACTGACATTTCATAGGGCTTGACCGTGACACCTGGTCAGCTCAAAGGCCCATTTTTAAATGTCCCATGTGATACTTTTCTGGTCACTTACTTCTATCTGTCCAAGGGGCCAAAGTGGAGACAAAAGAGTTACCGTTGACTGATTACAATCCCAGGGATTAAAAAAGAAAAAATCCAGCAGGAGGAGCTCTAACCCGACGTAGAGGCCAAATTTTTAAAAACAAAACCGTTGAGCTCCAACAGAGGCAGACAGAGCCGTGGTTGTGCCGCTGTGGCCGTGACCAAACACGTGACCGAGCGCCAGTAAATGCTCCGCACAGCCGGGGACGATCCTGGCGGGGCCGAGGGGCCAACAAAGGGCCAACCTCTCCCCCCACCCCGCCCACACGCACGAGCCTCGCTCTCACGCAGCTAACCTGGGATTGGATCGGTGGCGTCCGCTCTTACAAAAGAGGGAGCAAAGGCTGATTTCTAGGCAAGTCTAGAAGTCAGTCTTTTTCTCTCCAAGGGTCCTACCTACTGTTTCTACACAGACTTCTTCGACACACGCTCAAACACTGTACTTAAAAATGGAATTTTTATCAGTGGTGGACAGCATAGAAACACTCCCCAATGTTCCATCGCCTTCACTTGGCGGCTTGATGGGTGCTCTTTTAAAATGAGGGAAATGCTGTGTTTGTAAAAATTGGTGCTAAAAGGGCAAGGAATCATACGTCCCCTGGGCCATGTAAAGTCTGCAGAAAGAATTACAGCTTTCTAACACACACACACACACACACACACACACACACACACACACACGTCAACTGGAACATAAAGAATTTACTCAGGAAAACAGAAGTATATGAATTTAACAGTTACAGGATTTGGGGGGTAAGCCTCTCCGTTTTGGACGGTGTTGCGGGAGTGGGACGGACGGGTGGGCAGACGAGATGGTCAGAATTACTTAACCTGAAGGAAACTTTACACCAACCCTTTCTAATCTATTGCCAATAAGAAGTCAGACTTTTTGTTTTACACCTTAATGCTATGCCCACATTTTAAATTTTTATACAAGCTTCTACAGAAACTTTTAACTAGACCCATTCAGACCAAAAGTCACTAAATAAAGCTAGTCTAGACGGAAAAATCTATGAAAACCATATGTCTTTTAGGCATCTGTCTTACAAAAACTGCCATCATCCTGGAGAAATAGTTCACAAAATATGCTTTTAGGAGAACTCGGCTGTAATGACCGTGAGAGACAGCTTGCCTAGGAAAAGTCAAGCCAAAATGTTTACCAGTGAAAGGCTCACATTTCTACATGCGTCTATATGTAAACATCACTGAAGGGACAGGCAAAGGCAGGCATCATTTATATTTCCGTTCTCCTAGAAAAAAGCTTTTGTTCCATTCACAATCCTACAGAATGTTAGACCAAGGGATCTCACAGCCACCCTGTTCTCACTCACAGAAGACTGTTTTTGGATAATGTTGTACGTGGATGAGGCCAAAGAACCAGAACATTTTCGTCTGATTATTACCTTATCCTGCTGGCCTGTCAAACACGGCAAGAAGGCAGGTGTCCGACCTAAGTAACTAAAGGAAGACCATCCTGTCAAATTGGATGGAGGGCCCACCTGAGAGACAAGGGGAATCAGGACTAGGGTCCAAAACAAGAGTGCAAGGAAAATGCAGCAGAGAACTGTTCTCAGACCTTGCTTTCCGATTTAGTCTTGCTCTCTGAGCTGGAGACAGTGGTCAGTGCTACTACTTTCATAATTCTGGCTCCATATCTTTACATCCCCAAAATGCACATTTAAGAAGTAGCATGAAATCCATAGGGGGGAAAATAGAAAAGCGAACGTTCACGATCGAAATCCTAACATTTTCACCGAAAGCTCAACAGTCTATGGAGATTGTGAAAGTATAAGTTGCAAAGACTCCTTGTGACCCTCGAGAATATTTTCTTCTTGCCCAACAGGGAAGGGGACTTTGGAAGACCACAGTAACAATGGCTCCGGGCACCAGGGCCCCACTGTGCTGTGCTGCCACCTAGAGGGTTGTGAAAGCACAACGTACATCGAAGGGCTGCCTACGGAGAAGAGGTCCTGCGTTGGAGGAGACGAGCAGGGTATAAAAGAAGGAAATTTATAAGATGTAGTCAGTCATACACCGACGTTTTAAGCACAGGGAAGAACACTACGTCAACAAGTCCAGTCAGAGCTACTATGCTTGAAAATGAATTTTCAATATACTTACTTAGTTTTCAAGTATTAAGATGGTAATGGGGTAATTTAGAGTGTTTGAAATATTAAAACAAATCAAGCAATCATATTGACATCCCTCACTACCGATTCCTAAACTGAACTATAGGGCATTCAAGTAAGTTAATCGAAGTCTGCTGGCGAGTCACAGGGATTTCTGGGGTCCATTAATTTCGGTCCTGAGAGCTCTAATACTACTATTGTGGAGCTAAAACGACAAGTTTGCTTTCTTTCAAGTACTATGTGTAGCATGGATTTATTTTGACTTTAGACCCAGATATGTGGAAACAAATTACTGCAGTGGTTTCTCTAGTTAACACATTTACTAATGTTTCCTTAATTTTCCACCCCAAGAGGCAATAATTAAGGTAGAATTTGCCTCACATGAAGTTTTATTATTTTAGTTATTAAAATATTTTCCAACACTACCAAGAAGCAAAAAGAAATTCTAGTTGTTTTAAAAATAAGTAGACGTTTTCCTCAGGTTTTATAGCTTTTCCTCCGTGAATGGTGGTCTAAAGGTGGAGGAGTGTATAGACTTTCTGGCAAAGTCCGTTGAGTGTGATACTAAGGGCAGATTTATTTGAGGGGAAAATTTCATTCACTCTTAAAATTGGCTTCGAGAACAATCCTAACAAACTTAAAAAATACACATGGTACAGAATATATCACATATAAATATCCGCTCTCCAGTGAAATAATTTCTTTTTGGACTTTCTGGGCTGCAAAACACCTTTGAAAGCCTTTCTCATCTACCCTCCTAAGAGGTCTCATTCTAGGTCAATGTGATATATACCGACCAAGATAAATGTAGATAATGCTGCCTCGTGGAAACTGGAAACTAAAAACAGGTAATATTTACATGGTGGAGGCAACCGGTATATTTGATTGTAAAATAAAATCATTTCCCAGATCACATGCAAAACCACCGGAGACTTTCTCCTCACGCCTCTCACTTCCTCTTGGTTCTCAAAACTGCCACAGGAACCTGGCGTCTCTCTTGTGGCGGCACATGTAGTTTGTGCTTATCCAGGCCCTCATATTTTTCTCCCTCTCCGTTGGTTCCTCAGCCCGTCCACAAGAAAATCAGGGATGGAATAGAGCTTATGTCTAAATTTTATATTAACTTGCCCATTTACTGGGTTCCCAGTATTTACACAGCATCCTATTTTTCAGCGTTTAATCTAATCCCAGTGGGGGAAAATGTTGACCCCGTGAAGATGTGGAACTCTCCTTGTGTCTGACCAACTGAAGTCAAGAAGGCCCACGCTTGCCACTGAGGATGAGTGAAGGAGAATTTTGCTATCTGCCATTTTGTTTAACCATTTTTTCTGATCCTTGGATGGATTGTGTTCTTTCTACAGCCCATGCGAGCTGATAATTTCAGCTGGAAAACAGGAATGGACATGTCCTAGTGTTCATGGGAATCATTAAAAAAATAATTTCAGAAATTAAAGCACTTGCTATTTGTGGTTTTGCCTATAGTGTGTGGCTCTGATGCCTGAAAAGCAGCCAAAAGGAAAAGAAAGCACCACGCCACAGTGAGGCTGCCTGAGCACCTTGTGGTTTCAGACTTTGCCCTAGGTAGGAATTCTAGGTTTGGGCAGAGTCGCCAAGTGACCCAAACCGTCATCCAAATACGGGTAATGTGGCGTCAGTACACCTGTAGATTCTCTCAAACCCGGTGCCTTTCCAACGCCATTCCCCCTCCCCCCGCACTTAAAAACACTGGCCAGACCAAAAGTGCAATATTCTTTTGGCAACAGCATTAAGTAAGCCAGATGGATTTCATTTGGCAACTAAAGGGTGTAAATACGTGTTTAGATTCAGAGGTTCCCCCAGACAACGGTTACAATGTGTTGGCTCAAGCAAGCTAATGGATTTCTGTGTTGGGCATTTAAAAATTGTGTTCGAGCAGCAATAAAGTTATGACAAGCAGACAAAAGCCATCAGGACCGTCGGCTCAGTCCTCCTCTCCTTTCTCATGTTGCCAGGGGTAAGCATTTAGGGTACGTTCTGAGTGAAAGATGCCGCATTTACGATTTCATGTTTAATTTCCTGGCTGTTTATCGGCCGAAGCAACCCCAGTAAGCTCAATTTCGCTTCTAATCTTTCACAGTAGCTGCTAAGTAAGTCAGCGGGAAGGAAGAAGAGCCCGGCAGCTCCTTCTCCGAGCACGCTGCTCGGAGAACACCTAGAGGTGAACGAGCCACGAGTCACGTTGTGCTACGAATCTCTGAAGTCGCTGAAAAACCTGCCATCTAACCGTCCCCGTCTGCCTGTGAAGGCTTTCCCTGTAAAACCCTTCTTCTCTTACAGTGAGGGAGACAAAGGAGGGCGGTGGTGAGAGAAGGACTAGCTTGTGCGCGCCTGCTTACACTGGGCGGGATTCGATCCTCTCTGCTTTTCCTTTCTTTTCGTTTCTTTTCCTTTTTGAGCTGACATCAACTCGTATATAGGAACATTCGGCAGATTCCAACTGGTGACAGTTTGCTGCTGCCTGGCCACAGGAAGAATAACCATTTACTGTGCATTTTTCACTGGGCAGTGGCTCTCGCGCCAGACTCCCGTCTTGGCTGTCTTCCTCCATCAATCAGGTGAGACCCAGGGCAGGGCTGGGTCGCCTGAAACTCAGAGGCTTTCCCTGCAATGGCGGAAGCTTAGCAGTCTGGAGCCCCCGAGAGAACAATGACAGAGCTATTTGCTCTTATTTGTCATGGGACGTAGAAGTAGCACCGGGCTGACAGCGGCATGTTGTTAGATTCACTGGGGTCTGCCGCCCTGTCTGCAGCTATGTCGCTGGTACTCTCTCTCCTGTAGCTCCTTCCTTCCTTTCCTTTCTTTTCTATCCTCCTTCAGCCTGGGATATTTGGGAAAGGAAGATAAGGGACGCACTGAAAACAGAAAGACGATCTGAAGTCTACCTTGACGCATCTGCAGAAGTCCCCGAGCGTGACCTCCAGAACACTCGGGTTCTGTCCCTGGGCCCCCCCTAAACAGACCGCCAGGATGAGCTGTGGCAGGATGAAGATGGTTGTGTAAAGTAGGCTCAAGTTCGCTAGACCCGAGGAGGAAACCACCAGACTAATTTTACCTTCACTTAAACCAGACTGAAACCAAGACTGAAGAATGAAAAACCTTGTCATTAACCATCGATTCACCTCAGTGAAATATTATGTTACAACCAGAATCATTGTGGAATGCGAATGATTTTGATGGGATTTTTGACCGAGGAGCTTAAATCAAATTGAATATTTTCTTCAGTGAACAGTCTATAGCCAAATTTCTATTTTCATTAAAATATATGAAGTGTCATATTTTCAACTCACGTTGAACCTGCAACAAATTACTAATTACGTTTGGGATTTCGGTAACAAAGGTGGTAACACAGCAGCCTCACGAAATGCCTTAAATGCTAAGAATCAGAAAAAACACCTCAAAGTTGTTTCCATTCTTGGCATTTAGACTTAAAAAAAAAAACAACTTTGCTTGACTTTTAAATCCAGTTGCTAAAAATAAAGACTGTTTCCCTGAAAAATCAGAATACCTAATCATAAATTTATTTGTTTTTTAAAGGGGAAGGACAGCAAGGAAAATAAAAAACTCATGGCCGAAATCAGAAATCACAAGACGCATTCATCATGTGTCCAAATGACGCTCAGTTGCTACAGGAAGTCACATGCTTAGAGGGCTCTTGAGGAGGGAGTCAGTCCGGATGTTTCCAGGACATGATTTCAGGAGAATGAGACACACAGGCTAGTCACAAAAGTCGCTTAATTGTCCGTGTACCCTGAACCCGTGACTTCAAGACTCAGCAGCTTCATCCTTCATGGCACCGACCCTTCATGTGAGGGGCGCAAAGACACACTTATAAGAATCGTGGGTTTGTCCTTACTCAAAATTTGGGGGACTGGCTGAAAGAAACAAAACAAGGAGACCTTATCCCTCAGTGAAAGGGATTCTGCGTTACTGTTAACTAGATCAACATATACGGCATGGAAAAGCGAGACAGCTCAGCAGTGTATCCGGGTCAAACATCTAAAACAAGATTCCACTGGGAAGAGAACCCAAGTGGCTTTTACCTCCTTAAAGAGACCACGACTGCATCAGGCGTGTCTCTACGAGGAGGGATTTCCGGATCTTTCGCCACAGTTGGGTCAGCAGTAAATGACTGAGAACGTGGGACTGAGATGACCCTGTCAAAGGGTGCCGTGTCAGGTCGGGGGACATGAAGCCGGGACGGGAAGGGCGTAAGCGGGGCGCCCCGTGATTGTCTCAGGGATGCTCCGGGGCTGCCCGTGCGGAGAGGGATGGCAGCCCCGCTATGGGGCTCACCAGAGACGCTTCTGACCGAGCATTTCTTGGTTTCCATCTTGTGTTTCCGTCCTGCGGACGGCTGGAGTGAAGGCCAAGTCTTTGCCCATGATTCAGTTTTGCCATTTTTAAAAGACACCATCAGACTTGGTGACAAGGCTGGTTAAAAACACTACTTCAGTTTTTCAGTTTGTTTTTTTTTAAATAGAGGATTGAGTGATGAGGTAAATGAAGTTTGCTTTTCCTTGGATGGAGACCCTTCCTCCCGCCCTTATCCCCTTTTGACCGTTGCAAAATAGCTTAGTCCAAGGAAAGGGGAGAAGACAAATGAGTCAAATAATGCCAGAATCAGCTGTTGCCAGGAAAAACACACTCTGATTCAGTTAATTTGTTCTGTTTATGTCAAAGGCTGTGATTCCCAATTAACTAATTTTAAGAAGCCGTAACTGAAAATAGCTACATCAGCCCTACAGTTGGTATTTGATGAACATCAGGATCTTCAAGGAAGAACAGGGCCCCCAAAGGTAGTATCTGTCTAAGATCAGCTTGCTCAACAGGAACACAACGGGCTGGGATTTTCAAAGTGGGTCTCAGCCCCTGCAGAGAAGTTGAGTGGGGCGAGAGGGGAGGGGGTGAGCCCGAGATTCTGGCAACAGAAAGCGTTCCACAAACCAGATTTGCGTACACTCAACGTACAAATGACAGAAGCATCCCTACGGCGGAGTCTCTCCGGGATAGAGATGCTCCCCGAGCTCAGGTGGAACTAATTAGAGCAGGCATGTCGTTTTCAGCGTTTCCAGCTCCCTCACTGAAAGGCTCCATGTGCAGAAACCAGAACGGCTTGAGCAGCTGAGAAAAGCCGGGCCAAAAATGACTCCACCCGCCCCTCTCCTTCCTCTTCCTTTACATTGGAATGGAAAGATGTAATAATAATAAGTACATTAAAAAAAAAAAACAAAAAAACAAAAACAGAACCCTCATGGCTTCTGTCCAATTGCAAGTGCTTTCATTATATTTGAATAAGGTTAAAATAAAGGTTATCTATGCTCTTAAATGTCAAAATCATAACTTGCAAATGAAGTCGCCAATTATCCGGAAGGAAATTATGTACAGGCACATGCCAAATGGCAGAATATTTTGCCTCTAAAAGTTCGGTCACTGCCTTTGTAATATGAAAGCCCAATGGGGAGTTGGTGGGACGCGGCTTGTACTGTCTTGTCACGTTACAAGTTTCTGGTTTCAGATAAAAGAGGAGAAAGGGCCCTTAAGAAAGGAAAGAGCTAGGGAAAAAAAAAATCCAACTTCCTTCTCAGAAAGCTATAGGTTGTTTTCATGGAGATGATGGATAATGGCATTTCAACTTTTTTTTTTTTTCGTTTTTAATAGAGAAAATGGAGGCAAATCACAGAGGGAAAAGAGAATATATAAATAAACAAGGTGAAGTTTTGACAAGAGCTTCCTTCAACTTTTTTCTTTTTCCATCTGCCTTTCTTTTTCTTTCTTTCCTTCCCTTGCTTTTTCTTTTTCTTTCTTTCTTCCTTTTCTTTCTTCCTTTCCTTCTCTTTCTTTTTTTTTTGAAATCTTAAACCCCATTTCTGGCTTGCATTTGGTAGGATTCCTGCTCTGGCTTTTATTAAAAACAGACTTTATGTGGTCAGAATTCTTCATCTAAAGCTAAACTTTAATAGGCATAAGGATCTTGACAGCGTCTCTCTCGGTCTCTCTTAGGTGACACGCCCCCCCCCCCCCAGGGGTTTCCCTCCCATTGCGCTGAACTGGCACTGAAACTTGAAGGCTCAGCACAAAAACCAACTTTCCTCTTTTACGCTCAAGTCTCATTTCTGTTTTACATTTGACTCTTTGCAAGGCCAGGGCAAGTTAGGTCTGGCTCCAAGTGGAGAATATTCTAGAAATTTTGAATAACATAACTGGTCTCCTATAAATTCCCCACCACTGATGCATTAAACCTGGTGGCTGCCCTTCTCTAGCGCGAGCTACTGATTTCCTGATTCCTGCCCACTACCTTCTGTGCACGAGCTCGGAAACACCAAGGGCGACTCTATCCCGCTTAACAAATCAATTTAGCATTCAGTGTTATCTCTGAAGGGCACTGACAAGCCAGCTTATCCGAAACCAAGAGGCAAAGCAGCCAAGCGAGCAGAGACATGCATGTTCATTCCTGAGGACAAGCACCACCAGGTTCCTCTGGTTCCTTCTTGTAGCTAAACAGACAAAACGGCCGATTTCGAGGCTCCTGGGTGGGACCCCTGCCCGCCCACGCTCCTGACCGCCCCCAGGGGCCTCCACACCTTCCTGGCACAATGGCAGACACAGTCCCAGTCAGTCTGAGGTTTCCTAAAACAGTAACTTAATCTTGCTTGTGGTAAGGCTCAACACTGACGTTTACTTGTTTTTCACGTGGAAGGGACAGTCTCTGCAACACTGTAGCCCAGCGGTTCGGGAGATTTTACACCCCATGCCCCACCTCCCCAAACACACTAGCGACGTCCGGACATTTTTGGTCATTACAGCGCTGGGGGCGGGGGGGGCGTGGTGATGACTGAGCTCCAGGAGCAGAGGCCCGGATGCTGCCAAGCGCACTAAAGCGCGGGGGGCCAGCTCCCCACAACAAAAATGGCGGTAGTGCCAAGGTTGAGAAACCCTGGTATTGTGGTTGGAAGACTGGGTTCTGGAGTCAAGCTGCTTGGGATTAAAGCCTCGCTCCATTGGGGGGTCTGGCTGAGCAGCCTTGGGCAGGCTGTCTGAACCTTCGGGCCTCAGCCCTAAAATGGGTCATCAACCTCTCCTTTCCGGCTGTTGCGGCAGGAAACACAAACGTACCTGCAAAGCACCGAGGACAGTGCCTAGCACACACCGAGGGCACAAGAGAGATTAGCTATTGCTTTTGCTCTTATTACTAGGTATCTAGCTCCATTTCAAATAAACTGAACTTCTTTTTAGAGGCCAAAAATACACGTTTGAGAGTACACATATCCTTTTTGATTAGGACCAAAGTGACGATGACCCTAATAGCCGCAGTACTTCACAGTTTATCAGGCCCGTCATAGCCGATTGGGGCAACAATCCTGCTGCAACTGTTCCTACTTCAAAGGTGGGGAACCCCGAGCTCAGAGCTGAATGAGCTGGGCAAGGTACTAGCAGATGAGGTCTTCTGATTCCACATCCCCTGCTAGTCCTGCTATCCGCCCTTTGCTCACCAGTTTAAGATGCCTCTTCTCTTCTTCACATCCAACAGCCCGAAATTCAAAATAAATGTAAGGCCCCATCATTAGAGAGTGAGGGGACTCGGGCTTCATGGGTGGGAGGAAGTCAGTCACTCCTCTTTCATGGTACACGCATAGTAAGGTTTTCCTTCATAAAGCATGCAAATATTTTAATCGTCTGAATTCAATTTTCTAAAAACATTAAATTTCTGCATGCGCTGGTTTCCTTTCAAAATTTCTGATGTTGAGGAAAAACCTAACTCCTCCTATTTTTGAAATCTCTAATTACATGCATTGTACATATTTGACTATAAATGTAAAAAGGTGAGAGCATAGCTTCAACTATATACAATGTTTCAAGTTGCATTCATTCCCTATCTTGTTTCACAAGTAAGCCTGGAAAATCTGCTTCCAAGCGCCAAAATGTATTACTCACATGTACAATGTTCCATCTCCTCTATGGTTAATAACTGCACCCAGCAATCATGTCTGTGTTTAAATTGCTATGCATGCTTTTTAAAAATATATTGCAAACTAATCAGCCCCCCCCCTTTTTTTTTTAACTTAGGCTACATTAAAGTTAATAACGTTGGGTTTAAGGGTTATAGTTCAGGGGGCAAATGGATACTATTCCTTGAAGTTACTGGTTTTCTGGAATTCCTTTGGTAATAGAGAAGGCGAGGCCTCCGCCCTGATACTCTCTCATGACCTACGGAGCACAAGCTTGCAATAACCCAGCCATGGCTCCTTCTTTCCTCACAAAGCTCTCTCTCTCTCGTATTATACAAACAGCTGCCCGAATGTCATTCCTGGGGACCCCCTTTTCTTTGGTCCTGTCTAGTTTGTGCCAGTTGATAAAGGAGAGGTTTGGACCACATACTGGTTTTTAAATTCAGGCCCTGCAGTTTTCCCATGCTACCCCTCGCCTAGGTGAAAACTGCAAAGGTACACGATAGTATCTTTGCAGTTCTCTTTTCCAAATAAGCTCTGTCTGTTGTGCTAGAGGAAGAGAACCAAAGAGCAGCCCCCCAGCGCGTGCAGCCTGCAGGGCACTCACCTGGGGACGCTGGGCGGGGCCCTCGTGGGCCGGGAGGGGACTTGCGGGGGTGCTCCGAACCAGTCGCTGCCGCCACTGCTGCTGCTGCTGCTGGGGAAGGGGGGCAGCGGGCCGGGCCTGAAGGGCACCGGAGGTGCCCCCGAGTGGGGTCCGGGAGAGGGGATGGCAGGAGCGGGCCCTCGGCTGGACACGGGCCGCGTGAGGGCAGCGCTCAGCGTCGGCCGCCTCTGCGTGGTGGGGCTTGGAGGGGGGGACCTGAGGACAGATGAGAGCAGTGTCAGTCCGAATTCAGCTTTAAACAAATATTTTATGACTTCTGGCTGCTCTGTAAAAATTACACTTTTAATGCAAAAGGGGCGCCTGGCTGGGCAACTGACCTCCAGGTCCGTGGGTTCGAGCCCCAGCACGGGTGTAGAGGTTAAATGAATTTTTTTTAAAGGTATAAAAGGGGTAAATGGTGAAAAGGAAGTTCCCCTCCCTCAACCCTTCACTCTGTAGAGACAACCAGTAGTAGTTTCTTGTGTAACCTTTTCAACTATATTCTGTGGTACAGCACAATATGATATTCCCTCTGGAGAACATTCTCTGTACGGTACATATATATATATATATATATATATATATATATATTTGTACATATTACAACATAATGTTCTACGACTTTTTTAAAGCTTCACATTAACTTGACTCTTTTCATTTCACAATAGAACCGTCTTACCCGTTCTGAGGCCTGTGGGACATTCCATGGTAAGGATGTATGGTGTTCGTTTCTGAAGGGATCGTCGGACCTTCTCTTTCACTCTTGAACGTAAATATCTTTTTCCTCTTTATTCCTTAGGTTCGTTTTGGCTTCGGGAAGCACACTCAGAAAATGATAGCGGACGAGCCCGGCAGGCCTGGGGGGGCATGGGGCCGTTTTCCTACCTGCGGGAGTGCTGTATCCAGGAGTCGTCCACGGGGGGCGGCGCGGGGGTGAACGTGGTGGCCGTGCTGATGTCGCCGATGATCACAAGGGCTTCCTTCAGGGCCTGGTACATCCGGAGCATCTCATCCCGGCGCTGAGCCTGCTCAGCGGACTCCTCCATCAGCGTGTTCTGGTCCTCGGAAGAGTACAGCTGTGCGAGGAGCTCGGAATTTATGAAATCTTTAACCTGTCGGGTCAGCACAGAAAAGTAAAAAAAAAAAAAAAAGGAAATACGTGAGTGCTCAGATGTTCAGGGTTCAGGGCCTGTGGACTCCGGGCCAAGGTGCGGGACGTACAAGATGCACGCATCTGTTAACTCCCATCTTCTCGACCGTCCTCGCTCCCCGCCCTCCGCACCGAAGCAGGAACACTCTTCCCCGCTGTCAGGGGCCGTGGACTAAAGGAAAACCTGGGTTAGTTGGAAGAGGACGAACCCTTGCCCAGAACAAGGCCTGCTGGCTAGGCAGGCTTTTCCACGTTGCCGTCTGAGGCTGCTTGGCACGGAGCTGAGAGCAGGTACCAGGACGTTAGCAGCAGTATTTTCAGCAGAAAACAAGGATTTAAAGAAACCTCGGTAATAACACAAGTTATCCAACCCTGGGTATTCCCAGTCCTTTGCCTCGCTTTTACCCAAATCACTGGAATACTATTAAGATCCCAGGTTTCGATGCCAAGTCAAAAGTGGAATGAGCCCCAATAAGTGAATTTTTATTAAACACAGAACCTTATATAATCATGCAAGTTGATTTACAAAAAAAGGGGGGATATACTCTCAGCTTTCTAGAAGTTTACAGTAGAACTACTTAACAGTAATGAGGACTGACATGAGTTTCCATAGTTAACAGATATAGGAAAACAGACTTAAGTATGAACACTGTGTGTGTGGGGTGGGGGGACAGTTTGTAGCATAATGAGAACGGAGAGGATTCATACATTGCACGGCACGGAGGGACCGAGCACCGGCTGCCATCTCTCATCGAATCAAAGATACCAGGAATTTTAAGATATGCCATAATTTTATCTGCCACTAAGAAAGAGAAAACACCATCAAATAAACTATGACAGAATGCCAAGATGCCGTTGAGTGTGACGGAACTATTAAATGTGAAACAAGTGAATGTGGGAATCAACGGAAGGCGGCGTGTCCCACGTACCTTTGCAAGTTATCTGACCGGATTCTCACCTCGTACTTATGAAATCTCTTATGATCTCAGTTTTACAGAGGAAGAAACTGAAGTTCAGGGAGTTTAGTAACTTGCCCAAAGTCACATAACAGTAAGTCGAACCCCAAGTCTTTGGACTCAAAGTCTAGCGCTCTTTCCATCACCTCCTTACCCTACTTTGAGCGCTTAGCAAAGACATGCTTATGTTTGAGTATCATGATTGTAGAGTGGTATCGCAAGTATGCCGATTAACTTAGCCTACAAAAATAAGCCAACTTGGATTTTTCAGTTTCTCCGTTAGATGAGACTAATACTTATCTAGAGTCACTGGCTCTTTCAAAGACCAAAGGCCAGCACATTTAATTGTTACAAGTTCAGGCAGACAGCAGCACAGCTGTGAGAGGCTCAGAATTCCTGGGTTGTAGTGAAATATGTAACCAAAAGATGACAAGAATCGAAAACGCGTAGCTTTATTATTTGTTAAAGGTATCGAACTATGTAAATAATTCTACTGATCAGAAAATCCAGCTAAATCACAACTTTGCTGTGGTAAAATCAGAAGTATTCTCTCCACATTTTGCACACCGGGAGTGATCCAGATGTGGAAGTAATCTAGTAGACAAGATGTATTTGGGCGACTGTCTAGTAGGGTAGAAGGTTTATGTGTGATGGCTGTGGAAGGTAGGTTTGGCCTGGTAACCTGAGGCCAGGCTTTCATGTGAAAGCCTTGAATGCCGAGGAAAACTGAACTTTATCCACTTGGCAGTGGGAAGCCATGGAAGACTTTTAAGGAAGTAAGTGAAACAATAAAAGAGTTTTAGTAAAAGTAATCTGGGATTGGAAAAGAATGTGCAAGGCTGGTAGCAGAGAGAAAGAATTCTGATAGAAGACCACTGTAGATCATTTCTGAGGTAGGGCTTTTCATTTGGCGGGACTGCAGTGGAATAGAAAAGATGGGCACACATCGGTTACACTCTAGAGGAAAAACCGGGTGGGCATGCGGCTGTTTTGATTTGAAAGAGCAGGAGCAAAAGGAACAAGGACACCTCAGGTACTGAGGTTGGGGTGAGTCAAAGCACAGAAAATCAAAAGGAAGGGAAGTTAGAGGAAAGACGATAAATTTGGCTTAACGAATATTCCCCCCCCCTTTTTTTTTTTTTTTGAGATTTAGTCACTTTGAAAACACACTTGCAGGTACCCAAGGAGTCAGGGACTTTCGCACGAATCTTCCGCCGCTGGGCGTGTGCCTGCACTCAGATAGATGATGCAACGCAAAACTCAAAACCAGACAATTTTCCTGGCATCGAACAGCAGTGGGGCTAAGCTAGCTTGAAGCTTTACATCTAACTGGAGTATCACTTAGAATCTATTAAACACAATTTAAAAGAAGGTCCTTCCAAGAACAGATTTAAAGCAGATCTGAATTAAGAAGCGACTGTGAAACCAACCACGAAATGAATAAGGGCTTGTCCCAGCATTCTGATCAAAGATCTGCCTTGAGTCAACTCTTCCACATCAGAACGTGACACACTAAAACTTGCCCACCGTCCCAAAGATTTGGCAACGTTCTGAATTAACAGGAGGATCACTACCAGCATGGGGGGGGGGAGGGGGCGGATGGCAAGATGGCGCAGTGGGCGAGAGCGCACGCTCTGCCGTCAGACCGCTCCGAACCTGAGTCCCAGCGCCCACGCTTCACTGTTCTTGAGCAAGCGACCACCTCCTCCGGTCTCGGGCTCCTGATGTGTAAAATGGGGCCAGTGGTAGGGGTGTCTCAAGAGCTGTTGTGAGTGGAAGAGTGATTGTAACGCCTAGGGTTTCGTTAGCGCTCTGCAAGCCAAAGCTGTTCTTCCTAAAGCACGGGGACGAAACCGGCACGAGGTATTTCAAGGGAGAACAACAGAAAGCCATCGCAATGGTACAGGATTTCGCACTGGAACCCAATTTTAGAAAGACTTCTTCTCCTGCTTGCCTCGCCTTGGGACGCCACAGCCGGAACAAAGGGTAGGGGGACATCAGGGGGTTTCCAGACACTTCAGGGACTTTCTGGTGCAAATACGTAAATCAAGGATTCTGCACGACAGTCGAGGCCCAGTAAGATCCCTTGGAGGTGATGGCATTTAGAATACACCTCACAGAACGACATAAACGAATTATACTTGGATGCAAGACTTGGAATAATATTTACGCTTTTAATTATAACACCTTATAACCTATACATCTTGGTATGGTTCACAAAAAAATTCGCATACACAAAAGCTCATTCCAGCTCAGACTCTACGGGCTACATAAACAGGCACGACCGCACCATGTCGTTCTGCTCAGTGTAAAGGAATGTGAGGTCATTAAAAATGTTCCACATGTTTTCCTCTTTCTTACTTTAACCCTTCTCTATCAACCTGCAATAGTTCTGGATCTTCAGCCTTCTTTGTCTTCATAATTAAGACCATTTTAAAGCCTTCACAAACCGAAGGGACATTCCTCGGATTTTCGCACAATTCTGTTACTGAGGAGACCATTTCCTTAAAATCTCTCTGTTTCTAGACGGGAGGGAGTCTGCAACACAGTGCTCGCTCGCATTCACGTGAATACGTGTACAAAAAATGCAGCTAAGCAGTTTAAGTTTGCTTAGTTTGGGAGAGGGGCTCACCATTCTTCCATGTCTAACCTAGCTTCCTTTCCACTTCTCGGGGACTTGTTTCTGCTAAAGACCCGTGACGTTTCCCTTCTTGAAAAGGTGACATCCTTTGCCTCACAAACCTAATGTCAAGCCAAAGCAGCCAGATACGAAAAAGCACCCACTATATGATTCCAGAGCTCATAACAATCAGAGCTGACAGAAGCTATGCTGTAAGCGATCAGAAGCGGGACCCCTGGTGGGGAGCGACGGGAGTGGGGAGGACCCGGGGGGGGGGGGGGGGGGGGCTTCTGGATCCTGGTCCCGATCTGTTTCTTGAGCAGGATGCCGAATTCTTGACCCGTGGAAACAAATCAGTGCCCTGGTATTTAAGGTGTACTTTCCCCTCAAATAATGAACATTTGAAATAACACTCGACTTCAAACACATGCAAGTTACAGTGAGTTTTGAAACTGGGGCACATGTTACTAATTTTCCAGCAAAGTGCCACCGGCCAAGGAGAGTAAATGTGGAGCTCCGGGGGCCCGGGGGTCCAGGCAGCAGCATGCACTCCAAGTGTGAAATGCCTTCAGGCTCTGTATTTGATTCTTAGAAATTTCATAAAAACTTTACGCTCTATTTTGTATTATCTGGGCCTGTTTGCATTACTAGTTAAGATTTAAAATGCTGTTTCTCGTATTCGAACAAACCCTAATGAAACCTTTGCATCAACGAGCCTTCTGGGAAGATGCAGCAGGCACGTGCTCCGGGCAGAGCAGCCCCCTCGTCTGAGAAGGCTGAGCTCCGTAGTTTGCCGCGTGCGTTATCTGACCGAGGATGACAAGATCTGGGTTTTAATCTTGACTCTGCCAGCCCCGGCTGTGTGACCCAGGGCGAGTCACTTAACCTCTCGGAGCCTCCGTTTCTTCATCTGGAATCCGGGCAAAGTCAGGAGTGCCTAGGGGATGGCTGCCCTGGGGGCCGACACCGCACGATTCAGACGTTCGCAGCAAAGCTAGATTCCGTCTCCCGAGTCTCGCACAGAGAATCTTCCGGGGGAGGCGGGGGCTGCAGACTGTGCTCGCCCTGGGGGGCTAGACGTGTGTGTGTGAACACTGACGTCCTGGACACAACTCTGCCGCTCCCACTGCAGCCCGGTCCGAGTGCCGGGCTGTCATAACCTGGCTATTTCTTTGTGCCGCTGCTCCCTGGCGAGCTCACGCAGTCCAACAGCTGCTGTGCTTCAGCAGACAAAGGCTTACAGTATGTCTGAGGCCAGGCATTTATTGCCGGCTTTAAACTCCTTAAATAATTCCATATGGAGACTTGAGTGGCAGAACACTTAATGTAAACTTTCAAAGGAAACTGCCCCCCAAATTCTGAACTTTATAAAAGTTGGCTGAGACATTTTTTTTTTTTTTCAGAAGGCAGGGGAGCCGGTCCCATTTCCAAGAGGAAAGGCCACAGGACCGCCTTTGACGGTGGCTTGTCCACCCGACGGGGGACCCCGTGTCGGGCATTTGACGGTACTGGAAGCCAGCACCCATCCAGAGCCGTCTGCAGAAGCAGCGGGGTTCTGTGAATGGAACTTAGAGTGAGGCGGCCGAGGGTTTGTTTTCCAGTTGTGATTCTATGACGGATTCTCTACCTTGAAGACCTTACCATCGAATAAACAATCAACACGTATGCAAGACACGGTGCTGGGGGTTCCGTGCATGTCTGGTCCTCGTGCTCCACGGGCCCTTCTGGAGTAGACAAAACGGGCTCAGACGTTCTGTCCAATAAGATGCCCTGACAATATGGCACTTAAGAGGAGCAATTTATATTTTTACATAGACGTCATTATCACATATATATCTATAACTACGTATTTTTACATATCTAGTAAAAAAAAAAAGCAGACAAAATAATACTCCAGGAAACGTGGTCATCTGAGATACGTAAAACTATTTTCTGACAGACATAAAAAGTTACATTTCAAAACACCAATAACCATCATTTCGCGAGATTCCAGCGTTACGTGATGGTTCGGTTTTCTGCACGTTCCCGGGAGTCTCGGCGTCGAGCCACGGACAACCCCCTGGAGACGGGGGTTCGGCCATTTCACTAAAGCCAACAACCAAGCTGGTGAGGGGACAGGGCAATTACCCCCAGGTTTCTCTGTGTATGTGTGTGCGCGTGTTTCTCGAGAAGGTGAAAGTAGGATAGGTTTGTAAGAGGGTCTTTTTTTCCTTTTCCCTTTTAGCTAATTAGCGTCAGGCGACTCCTCACGCTATAGCAGTAAGTGATATTTCCTGGGCTGAGGATTTAATATGGCTCAGAGCAGTGTTTGAACTGATGGCCGCACTACTGACTCGCGATAAAGCAGTGAAAAGATGAATGATGCTTAATCAGGAAAATGTCTAAATAAGCAAGTGCCTGGATATACCACAGCACAACAACCTGAACCCATTTAAGTAACGGTAAGAGGGTAATTTTAAAAATACACAGACTATTTGTTTAGTCCTCTGTATTTTTCACAATGGCACAGAGTCACATCGATTACGTTCTCTGACAATTCAGTGAGGCGGCGCAGTGTTCTTATCCTAACTGAAGTGACTGACTTCAATTCAGAGGGGCCAAATAATTTGCTTTAGGTCACCTAGCAGGCCATTGACTAAGCTGAAGAATTCGATTCATGGTTTCCAAACTTCCAGTATATTGCTGCCTTACTGCTGATACTTCAAAGCATCCTAATAACCTTGTTTGATTATGCAAAAATGTGCATTGGAATAGGGTTAAAAACCATGGGTGCTTAGACTTCTTCAAGAAGGGTTTCCTTCAAGGGGTTTCTTCACGGAAACCTTTCTTCAAGGAAGGAACGCACCATGAACTGCAAATAGAATGTCATATTTACAAACACAATTTCGAAAGAAATCTTGAAATATGGATAAAGGCTCCTTATAGGTCTGAAATAGGCAGGCAGCCACATTGGTTTCTTACAAGTATGTTTTTCATAGTATTTCCATATATACTATCTTCTGAAATAAATCCCTAAGCCAGGTGCCTTTTCTATAATTCGTATTTTACAGATGGAAGAAACGGATGCAAAAAAGTCAACTGATTCGTCTTGAGCTCAACAGAATCCGTAGCAGAACCTGGCTCAGAATATCGGTTTCTCCTGAATACCAGTGTGTTCGGTACCTTCTACAAGCAAATGCTCATAATGTATCACTGATTTAAATAAAAAGGTATCCCAAGACGAGAGCTAGAAATAAAAACGTTGCTGTCTCTTTTTTAAGAGTCAGGAAAGCCTGTTATAAAATTCGGCATCACAGACTATCTTATCTAAACGATAGTTTCTCAAATAACTTGCGATATTATTTGCACTTTCATACAGGAGCTGCCAAAAGAACCGAACTAGATCACGTAATTTAAGTATCATATCCCGACTACTATCAAGTAACCACGAAGTGGGAAGGGTTCTACACGATCCGGACCAACTGAGGGCTCATCTAAATGGGGCTTTAACATCTGCGGCCATAATACTGTTAGAAAACAGAAAACTGTCAAAAACCTGACTGACTCCGAATCCAAGGGGAGAGGACAAAAAGCCAATCACCAGACTAAAAGAGCATTCTGTGGCTTTTAGAAGGTGAAAATAGTCATATCGACGTATTTTGTGTGTTTTTGCGTGTAGAAAGGAATAAATATTTTTTGCCTTTAATCTCAAAGTCTAGGAGCCGGGGCATCTGGTTCTGTTGCTGGCTTTGCAATGAACTCACGCTGTGACCACAGCTACCGTATCTCTGCTCTGCTTCCTTGGGAGCAAATGCATTCTCTGCATTCTCTTCAAGAGCAGATAGGAGACAGGGAATTCCACAGTACTGGGGCTCTAAGGCCCATGTTGGGTTTCCAAAATTCTCTTTCACTGGCCAGTCACTTGCCACTTGTAATAGAAAACGAGGAACCAGCGTAATAGGTATTTCAACCATCCGGAAAATATCACAAAGAAACTGATGGGCATATGAGCACTTTCCACACTAAGATGGGTTAGAAGTTAAAATGAGACAGTTTATCATCACTTACATTATTGATCATAAGGTGCATAATTGTTTTTGGAATTAGATCTCGGATACATTTGTTGATGATAGACATGTAGGAGTCTACGAGGTTGCGAATGGTCTCCACTTGCCTCTCCAACTGGGGGTCCATGGAAAAGTTTTCTGCTTGGCCATTCTCATCATTTTCAGTCTAACGGAAAGGAAAGAAAACAGGGATTATTTCACATTCCTTCAGAAGAACAAAACACCATACGTTATCAGATGATCGACTTCTGATCACTCTATTTGGAATTCTATTGCTAGATGGTTAACGTCTTTATCTTAAACATACCCGTTAATTCTGAGAAGAGATCGGAACTCTACTTTCAGCGACCCACAACCTAGGGCAAGCAACTTTTCTGAGTGAATGTTGAGATGACGAACCAGATAAATAGCGCACCTAACAACATACCGCTAGAGAACAATCTACGCCTCAGCCATTTGCAAACTGGCCAAAGAACTGAATCCAAGCGAATGATGCAGATGTAAACCTCTGGGAGGGGTCTCCGGGGGATTCTACAGATTAGAAATAACCTTGGTGTTGTTCTGGGACTCCTAGGTCTGTTCTGGAATGGATCAGCATTTGGATCAGCCCAGGTTTTAAAACTAAATCTCCTAGGCCTGGCCTGGAGCCAAAATAAGAGATATAGCGAATAATTCATCTTTCCATGCACTTGCTGGAGTTTGTTCTGGAAATTCATGCTTCTGTCATCACTACTAAAGGCTGGCTCCACTGTGGAAAACTTCCAATTTTAACTTCCAACTTGTTATTCTTTGAATAAAACAGAACACATCTATACACAAAGAATTTATTTGTGCAACATGAGAGACGCATCTGTTTTCTATACTATGGGACTTGAGTTAATTAATTTTGGCTTATCCACCAGAGGCTGGGCGGGAATGGCATCTTCGTCATTAAGCGCTGACCTATTGGCTTGGCATTGAAATCAATTTAGAACAAATGGTCTCCATTTCAAGTCAGGTTGAACCATCTAAGCCCCAGAACATGATACAAATATTGTTAGTGGTCTGGCTACTTTCTAACATTTGGAAAGATTTAATTACAAATGCAGAAAAAAAAAAAAGGGGGAGGGATAATTTATTGCTTCCATTGTAGACATGAAGTACTTTTCCTTGGAAATGTACATACTTTGATCTGCCAGGTTTTCAACCATCCTATCAATTTTAGGCAAAGCTCTGCGCTTAAACGGATCTATAAATGGCAGACTTTTCCTTTGAGTCAACATGCATGTGTGAAAGGCGGATTTGTAGGCCTCCAAAGTCAACGACGACAAGGAGAGAAATAGGTCCTAATCATTTATATAGGCTTCTCTTGCTCAGAAATATCCAATACTCTTTAAAAATATTAAAATAATGTGCTCACTCGAAAACACAACAGTTGTTTGTCCAATCCTGAGAGTCTGAGCCCAGGCTTTCGGGTGAGAGTTTTGAGGCCATTTCTCCAGCAAGGTACATGGAGTTTCAAAAATGACAGTGGTTTGAAGTGGCTTTTGACCACTGAGCCAGAGAACTAAATCAAGTCTTCTGTAGTTCTTTATTTTTATTATTAATTGGTGATACACAAGCACAAGAGGATCTAGGGCAAATGGGTAAAAAGCCCAGGCCATAAAGTGGTAGGGAGAGGGAAGGTAAGCCACAGCAGTGAAAATACAATCATGTTTCCCAACTTCTTTCCAGGGTATAAGAACCACTGCAAATGTGCTCCACGCTGAGCCCAAGTTGTAAGCTGGTGGTAACTGCAAAGTCGTTTTAAGGATGATGTATTTGAAAGTGAAAACTTCAGGTTCAAATTCAGGCCCTGTTGTGTACTGCTTGTGTGGCCACATTTCAGTTACTTGATGTAATTAAAACTCAGCTTCCCTATCTTTCAAATGGGGATACACGTCCCCAATAAACTTGTGGGAGCTGAAGGAGATAACCCATAGGAGATGACCTAGCCAAGGTCATAATTTAACAAAAAAGAGCTAACATTTAACAAAAATGTTATCTCTTTTCTTTCTTTTCCGCATATTCATGGAATAAGAGTTAGAGAGCTGCCTCTCAACATACACTATGAAAATTTAAGACGAAAAATTGGAGCATAAAACATCTTCAATTCAAGCAATATAAAAATGGCAAGTTTTTTTTTTTTTTTTAACACCTCCGTGTGTTCTGCAAGCTAGTCCCCTTTGCCTGGCACCCCTCCTCCCACCCGTGAAGGTCTTTCATCTTTCAGAGCCTTGCTTCATCATCACCTCTCTGCACAAGCTCCTGACGGCTCCAAGACCCCTTCGCTCCTGACGGCTCCTAGACCCCTTTGCTCCCCTCCTCTGTACTTCCTCTGTGTCTTGTATTCACTTTTATTATTTAATACCCAGCCTCACTTTATGCCCTTCTCCTATTAGATTCTGGGGTCCTGTTTCTCTCTCCCTTCTCAGCACCCGACACAGAGCTCGGTGCATGGGAGAAGGAGTTAACAACTGCACAAGGGGTTTACCTAAATCCAGGAAGTGGCTCTGGAGCCTTTCAGGGGCTTCAAGTGTGCCTGCGTACGTGCCAGAGACACTGGAGACCAGAGAAACCCCAGGATGATGAGTTAGGACCCAAGATTACTTGCTACCACTGAGAATGACAAAATGATTATGTAATTATGTATATAAATGAGAAGAGACCACCGACAGCTTTGGGAGGAAAACAGCTTTTATGCCAAGCGACGCACACCTCCACAATGGATAAAATACAATTCAGTTTGTCTCTCTGATCTGAAATATACTGAGGTTTTGCTAAGGTATTTAACAGTTGGAGGTGATGACCTTTCAGCATCAATGTTCCACCTGTCCCAGGAACACTCAACTGAGCACTTGCTATGTCCTAGGTACGGGGCTAAGAACTTCGCCTGGAGGATGCACACCAACCTCGTTATTGTCAACCCACCCTCAGAAGAGCATGTGGAGTCTCTGAGTGTTGAAATTGGTTAAGTATAAGAGGCACAGGACTTTACCAAATTTCTTTTTCTTCCATAAGTATAAAAAAATCAACAAGTATTAGGAGACACTGAAACATCCATAATACATCATCATGTCACTTTCATAGATAAAATGATAAATGTAAAAAGAGTTTTCAGGAAAAAGATGTCACGGAAATATTGCTATTTGTATAAAAAAAACAAAAATAAAAACAACAGAAACAACTGAAACAGAAAAGCAGAGTAAATAGTATTTTTAAAAGAACCTTTAGAAATATAAAACACTCAGGGCGCTTGGGTGGCTCAGTGGGTTAAAGCCTCTGCCTTCGGCTCAGGTCATGATCTCAGGGTCCTGGGATTAAACCCCGGATCAGGCTTTCTGCCCAGCAGGGAACCTGCTTCCCACCCCCCCACCGCCTGCCTCTCTGCCTACCTGTAATCTCTCTCTCTGTCAAATAAATAAAATCTTTAAAAAAGAAAAGAAAAAGAAATATAAAACATTCAAAATTACATCATCCTCATGTTTACATAGAAATACTGAATTTTCCCACTTCACACTACTTTTAACATTTAGCCTTACTTTACTTTTTGCCTATCAAAATACGCAAAAGATGTTCACTTTCACTTTTTAAAACCAGATGCAAATAATAAGGAAAGTGCTGAGTGAATGGAGAACACCGAACAGATTCTCAACACACACACACACACACACACACACACACACACACACACACACCAAGAAGTATTCCAGAATAACCCATAAAACAATTCGAAGTTCTCTTTAGCTTTTGGAAATAATATGTAGTCACATGCAAACTTTAATTACTCAGATAATTCCATGGACGTGATGGGGAGTCACAGAATTCAGAATGCAAGTTAAATTTCTTTTCTGATGAAAGAAAGAAAGAAAGAAAGAAAGAGAGAGAGAGAGAGAGAGGGAGGGAGGGAGGGAAGGAGGGAGGGAGAAAGAGAGAGAAAGAGAGAGAGAAAGAGAGGGAGAGAGAGAGGGAGAGAGAGAGAAAGAGAGAGAGAAAGAGAGAAAGAAAGAGAGAAAGAAAGAATGAACTTGCCCTTTCTAACATATCTAAGATAAATGGGAGAAATGTGCAGAGATGAACTTTTTCTTTTAACTGAGTGATTTCAGACAGCAAATGTTCCCCGTTCTGACCCAGTTCTAACCAAATTCTCTGTCGTGCTCTTTTCTCTATGTACACTGTGTATGACTATGTATTTTTTCTTTGTTTAAATTATAGGATTGCAATAGGATTCTTTGCAGTCTAAGCACTGAAGTGACAGCTGTTTATCATTATCCTCATCAAGGGAATGTAAAATAAAAATAGTAATTTGTCTCTGATCTTTGAGGCAAAAAAGAACGGTCTGCAAACATTTAACCTTTTATGTGCAGGTTCATTGATGCTGTTTACAAAATGTGAATAATATTGTGAAAACCAGCTTTCTTCTGAAAAATACAATGGACAGGCCTTCCTATTGCCAGTTTTGTTCTAAACAGCTTTTGTGAAATCTAGTGCAACTTAAACAATGAAAAATAACAACTCAGCACTGTAAATTGTTTATAAACAATATTGTTATTTTCTTTCTTGTGAAACTATTTGCGCGGTTTTCAAGAAACAGTCTGTTTTACATTTTAATTTAAAAGCTTTCTCCTAGAGAATTAATACTTTAACAGGTGAGAGGACGAAACAGTCGCATTGCAAATAATTCCCACCATACCTTCAAGCGACTATTATAAGAGATGTGGGTTTGAAGGGGGATGTCAATTTTTCATGTGTTTTGTTTTCACCTCTTTTCTTTCCTTAAATTTCTTATTGAATTATGTCATAGGCTTCTTGGAGGATCACTGAAACCATCTCTATAAGGTTCTTTTCTTAAGATGACTGCAACTCTTTAAAAGTCAAATTATAGAAATGCAATGTATCTTGGCAAAAATACGTACATAAACATACAAGTTAATGGGGTGGGAGGTGGAGGTTTGCTGCGTCTCTTCTCATCAGGGAAGAGCATTGCACTATAACCTACAGATCTACACATGTGATTTTTCCACATAAGCAATGCTTGCCCCTTTCTAAGCGTCTTATTATTATCATACAATTTCTCCACTACCTTAAACAGTAAAAAAAAAAAAAAAATCACTTTACTTTTTCTTAGTGAATCAGGTCATCATTATGAAAAATAGTGTTACCACGGTAACGCAGCTTTGAATTTTCCAGCCCCACATTATGAAGACTGTCTCACTGAAAACCTTTCCCCACTTTCAGTCATGTATTTCTTCGAATTTGCAGAGGCTAATTAGAGGCTAATTTGCAGAGTCAGGCAAGCAGACTTGTAAAAAAACCAAAAAAATCAAACCCAGAAACCATGGGGAAAAAATAAACATGCTCCAGAAAGCTGTCGAGAGGAGTAGGGATTGTAGTCTGCTGCCTTGTAACGAGTATTTCATTAATTAAACAAAAGTGCTTGTGTAGTGTCTCAGGTGAACTGTGAGGGGTACAAGGGAAGTGGAAGGACAGGGCTTGCTGGGGGACGCAGGACGAGCCCCAGCAGGGTGGGCTGCGAGGGGAGCCCTTAGGGATGGCCGCGCAGGAAACAAACCCTGCGAGTTGGGTGGGATTGCAGACGGACACTGAGGCAACATGCTCACTGTTCTATCCTTAGGACTCAGCCCAGTGCCCTGTATGCGGCAGGAGCTTCATAAATATGCAGACTATTTGAAGTCCAAAGCACCCAGGCCATCGCCCCAGGGATGAGGTGTCTGTCCGGGACGGAATCCAGGAGACTGAGCTCCAGGTGACTGAGCCCGACCGTCAACCGAAGTGACTGCTTGGATGGCTACGGCCGAGTTCTCCACTAGAGCTCGTGGTCTGGGCGGGGCCGCTAACGACCTGCATCCCGGCGGGTGTCAGTGGATGTGAAGATGCTGATGACTCTGTCTCCAGATGTCTCCAGGTTGGAGCCGCGACTGCAGCCCAGTGCTGGCATCGACTGACTTACAGCTCCAACCTGCCAGAAACCTCCAAGGGCCGGGACGCAACACTGAATCTCACCCGATCCTGTGAGCGGCAGGACCCAGCTCCGTCTGCTTCTGTTATCGTCATCACTATCCTTCTTTCCTTCTTCTCCTTTCCCTGCTCCTACCTCTTCGTTCTCCCTACAGCTCTTGGTCTCCTTCTACCTCCATATGGCATCATCATAAACACTACAAAACTATGGGATTAAGGTGAAATTAAACAGCCGCTAAAAAAAAAATAACGCATAGGATTTGAACGATGCGTACTTGACTAAAAACAGCAACAATAAACCTACGTCAATGGGTAGCTCTTTTTTTTCTAACTCTCACTGAGCCCCCAATAGCCGCGAACAGTCTATTTCTGAGTGGGGCCAGTGCAGGCCTACGTCTCTGATCAACAACTTGAATGGTGACGGCAATGAATAAGTAGAATCCGGAGGAATGAGGGGGAAGGAGGATTTCCCCCATATAACTGACAAGTCACTGCATTTGCATTTAAGATGCATTGAAGTAATAGCTTTTCTCCGCAACTGTAAAAACAAATGTGGATATGAGGATTCTTAGAGAAATTTGAAAACTTATAATACTATGCCCTGAGGTCCTCCTAGAAGTTATAATAATTCCTTAAAAAATTTTATTTATTTATTGAGAGAGACAGAGACAGAGATAGTGACAGAGATAGCGCGAGAGAGCACACGCTGGGAGGAGAGGGAGAAGCAGGGTCCCCACTAAGCAGGATGACTGACTCAGGGCTCGATCCCAGGACCCCAGGATCATGACTTTGCTGAAGGCAGATGCTCAACCAACTGAACCACCCAGGTGCCCCGAAGTTATAGTAATTCCAATCTAGTTTTTAATCTATCTAAAGTCCTATATTGCTTTATATTAACAGGTAAGTTTATAAATAGGAAATATTCATATATTTTAAACACATTGAGTACTTCTATGTAAACAATTTTGGGAATTTTTTTCTAAACTTATGAATATTTTGGGAAAATTTTAATCTTTATATACTGAGTTTGCTTACCACAGCATAACAACCTTTTGTCCAAACAATAAATGGTTTAAGCAGAACAGTTTAAACAGTTTCTTTAAAAATAACCACTGGCCTCACCACCTTTTTTGGTTTCAGATAATATTAGTCATCTTAAAAGGCCCAAAATTATTTTTCAAGTACTGACTCTTGGCAAAAATTTCTGTTTAAAATTTAACTTCATTAAAAAGAAAACCCTTTTCTAAGGAGAACTAGAATTAGAATCAAATGATACAAATTTCCTTTTTATTGGAAAAAAAAATCACATTTCTTTGGAGTAGCAAAACAGGAAACAGAATATTTCCAAAGAAAAATTTCCAGAAAGTAAGATCAAATACAACAGGGTAAACATAAAAACAATTTGTGATGGTTAATTTTATGTGTCAACTTGAGCTGGTGCCCAGATATGTGGTGCAAACCTTATTCTTGGTATTTCTGTAAGATTATTTTTGATTCATACTTAAATTGGTAGACTCTTAGTAAAGCAGGCTGTTCTCCATAATGTGGGTGGGCCTTATCCAATCAGTTGAAGGACTGAATAGAACAAAGAGACCAGCCCTCCCCAGCAAAAGAGACTTCTCCTGCTGGCTGCCTTCAGACTTCGTTTGCAACATGGCTCATTCTCGGTCTACAGAAGACTGCCTTTAGACTTGAACTGGAACCCTGGCTCTCCCAGGACTATGGCCTGCCAGCCCACTCTGCAGATTTTGGACTTGCCAGCCATAATTATGTGAGCCAATTCCATATAAAAAATCATCTATGGGGGCACCTGGGTGGCTCACTGGGTTAAGCCTCCGCCTTCGGCTCAGGTTATGATCTCAGGGTCCTGGGATCTAGCCCTGCATCAGGTTCCCTGCTCAGCGGGGAGCCTGCTTCCCCCTCTCTGCCTGCCTCTCTGCCTACTTGTGATCTCTCTAATAAATAAAATCAATCTTAAAAAAAATCATCTATGTATCTATGCTTGTATCTATGTATCTCGGCACACGTGTGCGTACACACACACACACACACATCCTATTGATTGTTTCTCTGGAGAACCCTAACAGTACACAGCCTCAGTATAGATCATAAAACAGTATGTGATTCAATGTTACATTGCTTAGCGGAGCTCATAGGTGCTGCAGGAGTTCAGAGAAGCAGAGAATCAGGAAGGGCTGCGATGGGGAGTAATACTGGTCCTACACCCAATTGATTTATCTTTTCTTCACAGCATTCTCTAAAGGAGAGAGAGAGAGTCAAAAATAATCCATCTTTAGTCTCTCCAATCTATCACAAGGTCTTGCTATGCCTCCCTTGTGGGCAGACTACAGATAAATTTGGAGAGCCTCTCGTCCTCCGCCTGGGTCATGTTGGCTGGAGAGCCGATGGGGCTGCAGAGGTCAGGCTGAGCCACTCACTCCGCCCATTCTGCTAACCCTCCGCCCCCCAACCCCGCCCCGTGATGACAGAGATGGCACGTGACCCCGCAAAGCCAATCACGGCACATTTGTCAGAACCATGAACAAGAAGAAGCTTCCTTTCATTTAGGAATGGCGCCAACAGAGAGAAGGGCATAGCTGAGAGACGGCGAGAGGCCGATGTCTCCAGACATCACTCGAGTGTGTGGATCCGGCTGGGACAGACCTGTCTCTGGCTTATGCAGTTACACCAGCCAGTAAACTGCTTTTGGTTATTTTTAAAAGTTGGGTTGGCTTGACTTTAAGTTCTCTTGCCCCTATCCTGAAGAGTTTGGATGAAGAAATCGCTTACTCAGGATGTTCTCTCAACCTAAAGCTTTTTCTTGCAACTCCACCTCTCCTCCCTTCGTAGTTTAGCACCTCTGGCCTATCTCTGAAGGCCGCGGATAAAATGCAGCCCCCCTTCTCCCCGCATCTGAACACTCCGCCTGGACTTCTCAGCCTTTGTCTTGTATCTCAGGCGTAGACATGTCCCTTCCCCAGCCAAACTGAAAGCTTCATGAGGTAGATAATCCTTCCAAGTGCAGTGCAAATACAATATCCCTTGCTTTACAAGCAAAAACTTCTTAGTAAATAATAAAAAATGCAATGGATTAAAAACACACAAGGGTAAAACCGTGGGTAGAATCATGACTTGTTGCAGGAGTGGAGAAACAAAATGATGAAGCTTTTAAAGAAGTAGCTGGAGTCAAAGGTTTTAAATTTCTCCAGGCTCCCTGAACACGGTCCTTGAGAAGGCTGTTATCTGGAGTCAACTACAGATTTCCCCAAAGGTCTCAGGATAACTTTTTCAGCCATTCCTACACGTGAATTAGTGCGTACACCTCTGTCAGGCATTCCAGGGCCCAATGGCCTTCCCAGATGACCCAGATAAAGAATCTCTAAGCTGTTCTAGAAAATTTAGGTCCATTTCTGTTAACAGGAGAGATTAAAGTAAAATCTGAACCAATTTGCCGAGCTGAGCTGTCATAAATCCTTTGTTCCCAGTCTTCAAAAGAACATTTCTGGTGATAACAATGGACCACGTCTGTCTGGGCCGCCAAGCAGACGGCGTGCACGGACACACCCCAGAACTGGAAAGGGGCTTCCAAAGCTGCCCCAAATAAAACTCCTGTCTCTGTAAATACTCATCCCCAATTCAGAGAGACACTAAAACCTAGAGGCCTTTGTCTCAAGGTAGACAAATCTCCAGCGTGCAGAAAATAGAAATTCATGAAGATGGTAATAATGCAATACACTGGAGATGCTGAATATTCTGGTATCAAAAATCGATTGATGCCACGGAGATCTATCTGCCGGAAGTAATAGCCATTGTGTCTGTAGTTTATTCTGCTTTGTTACTTCTCTCTGTCCCTTTCCTGAAATTGTGTGTATTGCCTGATTCACAATATGGAGGAAATAATATACAGAAAACAAAACTTTCTTTGCTTCACCTTGTTTGCTTCAAGTTTTGCCTACTCCTCAAAGAGTGGCAAAAACTAACAAAGGCAAGATTGCTTTAAGATCAGCAACTTATGGCAGCATTTATAATAAAAATTAAAACTATTCATAGGTAAATTTGATAGGGGAAATTATTATTAGAAGAAAGTTTATAGTATTTTAAAATTTGTATACATGAGATTGCACTGAGGGCTGTGTTAATAAGATTTATACAGATGGCTTGAGGTATAAGAGAAAAAGTTGAAGTGGTTTCTTAAAACTTTCTTTCCTAGACTGTTTTTAAAGTAGTTTAGAAGCAGAAATCAGACTATAACCACTAATAAACACTGATGAGACTACAATTTCAAATTTTTATGACCAGATCAAGATGTTCCTTTATAGAATAACAAGGTAACTTTAGATTGGGTATGTAAATATTGCTAAGAAAACATATTACTGCATGTATTCACAATTTCCCCTAAATTTCTTTTTTCCTAACCATGGCTTCAAAATTCTTAGAAATGTTATTATTAGTGAGTACTATAATATCCCCCTTGCCAATTGTTTATGTCTACTCAATTCATATAAATGCTTTCCAATTAAAATAGGTATAATGATTTCTGAATTAAAGAGTAAAATCTCTTTGAAATTATCATCACGAAGTTTCATTCTACACTGGTGGCCAAAGGCATCGAAAAAGAAATGTGACAACATTATGCATCTAATTCAATGTAATTTCTAGCAATATCCCACAATCACTTATAAAATATCTGGCAACATGCAAGAAATGGAAACGGCAAGATACCAATTTTTAGAGCTCCAGAACGGAATGCACATGGCTTACAGAAGCATATAGAGATAGCTTTATGCAACATCAAGATGGTATGTGTGATTAAAATTTAAAGGGCATTAAAATAAATCAATGAAATGATTCTGGATGGCAATTCCTACCATTTGTCTTGTCTCATTTAATGATATATTCCATATTTGTCTCTTGTCTCATTTAATGATATCTCCCCTATTTCTGTAAGTTTAAGTCTGCGGGAGAACCCCCAAATCAAAGAAACTAAGGAAAATACCTGGGTCAAACACACATTTGTAGCATTCCTCAAATACAGTTAAAAAAAAATTCTATCTGACTCTAGTAGATTACCCCAAGCTCCCGAACCACGTCGGTTCCAGCAACAATTTAGAATAGCAATTAAGAGTATGAACTATGGAATCAGATGAACTATATTCATGTCTTGTTTCTGTTGCTAATTCGCTTTGTGACTTCAGTGAAATTAAAGCTAAGAAATCTGTCAGCCTCTCTAGGCCTTAATCTCTGTGCCATAAGAGGGGGCAATATTAACATCTTACACATTTTACAGGAGCGGGCAGGTGTAGAGACGAAATAATGCATCACTGACAAGGCACTCAAGCACAGTGCCTGACATATAGTGAGGGCTCGACAGAAGTTAATTGTTTGTATTACTTGAGATAATTGAAATAAATGATTTAAATGAGTTTACAAAACTCATAAATACGAGCTTGGTTAAAAATATTCAAACCGTCCCTTGCAAACTCTTTGAGAGTGTTTTCTGAAACAGAGAAAGAAATTGGGCCATAATCTTACCAGTAAATATTGGTGGGCTTATTGTACTAAATGCGTCAGGTCCTTCACTGCCCAAGTATGAGAAGCACTGACTTAATCTCCAGGGGCCCTTTCAGCCCCAACATTCTATCACCATAAGAAAAGGAAGTGCATCTAAGCTTAATATAAGCAGTGAGAGCCATTCAGAAATATGATGTACCTGGGGAGCACCCATTTACTACAGGAATTCCAGCAAAATCTTCTGGGCATGCTGAAAAAAACCCAAAAACTGAGCAAGAGGGTGAGCTAGAATTGACTTTCTAAGAATCTTTCCAAAGAGTTTGTGATTCAATAATGTGTCAAAAACACAGACACAGTCCCTTCCTTTAGCTCTAAAATCACCCGGCCAAGGAAGATAGGTGTATCTGCCCATCAAAAGAGAAAAACAATAGCTTTATCTGTAATATTTCTAGGAAAAGACAAAACAATTAACAGTCAACAATTTTTAAATGCATTCACATAGACTATCTCAGTTCGTCCTCCAACGATCTTGTGGCACAGAAGCACATAAGGGAATAAAAGATGAGGCAGAGTGAGACCACTTGGTTCCACTACTTACTAACTCGGGGAGCTTGGAGAGGTTAATGAATCTCTGTGTACTTCAGTATTCCGTCAAACAGAGTAATAACCGTACCTATTATAATTATTACCTTTACAAGGATTGTTGTGCGGATTAAGCAAACGGCTAGTGTAGACATTCAAAAGAGTGCCTGGCACATAGTAAACACCCAGCAAATGTCAGCCATTCCCATTATTCCTCTTTAGGAGGAGGGAATGGAAGCCCAGAGAGGGCAAGGGATGGGCCTGAAGATCATAAAGACAGACCGAATCAGGACCCTGACCCAACTTGCCTTGTGTACGTTTCCTGCTCTTAATACACCCTCTTGCTGCTTTCACTCATTAGCCACACCTCAGTAGAATGTAGTAAAAGTGAAATTAAATAGAAAGTGTAAAAAAAAAAAGTGAGAAGTTTTTTTAAAAATTAGAACTTTTTCTTACTCCTCCAACAGGTGATGCTCCAGAGTTCTAACATCCCAAAGAAATCAAATACAGCACCGTCCAGTAGAAATCGAACACAAGCCACATTTCTGTAGCCATGTCAAATAAAGCCAGCAAAATGAGTTTTAATAATGTCTCATTTAAGCAGACATATCCAAAATATTATCACTTAAAGAAACACTATCGTTTTGATGTGTTTATGGGCTGAGTTGTATCCACCCAAAATGTGTTGAAGTCCTAACTCCTAGTACCTCAGAATGGGACTGTACTAGGAAATAGGATCTTTTAAGAGGTAATTAAATTAAAATGAGACCATTTGGGTAGGCTGTAAGCCACTGTGACTGGTGTCTTTATAAGGAGAGGAGATTAGGACCCAGGCACACAGAGAGGGAAGGCTGTGTGAGGACACAGAAAGAAGGCGGCTCTCCACAAACCCAGGAGGGAGGCCTCCCATGAAACCAACCCTGCTGACACTCTGATCTCAGGTTTCTAGCTTCTGAAACTGTGAGAAAATAAATGTCTGTGGTTTAAGCCACTTTGCGGGACTCTGTCATAGCAGCTCTAGCAAACCAACGCAACATGTAATTAATATAAAAATCACTAATGAGATAGTTACATTCTTTTCTGTTTTTGTACCAAGTACTGGACTTCAGTGTGTATTTATGCTTTCGGCATGTCTCAATTTGGACCAGGCACGTTTCAAAGGCTCAGGAACCACAATCAGCTAGTGGCTACTGCACTAGACTGTGTAAATACAGAGTAGGTCCATGGTATTGTATCTTTCATATAAAGTGCTTTTTTTTAAGTTCTAAAAAAATACATGCTTATTTTTTAAAACTTTATAAAGGATTGCTTATTAACAATCTTAGTCTTAAGTGCCAATTCCACTGCTAAAACAATATTGCTGATTCATTGTGATAAAAATGTTTACATTAGATTCACATTCCCAGAAAGGCCACCTGAAACCCTACCTTTCCTAGTTAAGTGTTCAAAGTTTTATCTCCTTTGGTTACAGCATCAAATGAGACTCTGAGAGAGCATAAAATGATTTCATTAAGTTAACAGTTTCCACAGTTAATTTTAACTTTTATTGAGACACTTTCAGTATGAGGATGAAGTTCAGTGAGTGTTTATGGCTTTAGGATGACAAGAAGAGAGAGCCATATGCTTGACAGGAACCCCCTTGAAATGATGAAGCTATTAGTGGCACACTCAAATCCTTCTTCATCCACGAATGATTTTTCTAACTTTTCCAGACCTTCAGCTGGGATCCAGTATTAGCTTAATGATCATTTGGTTGCTCATGAATACCATAATCATAGACACAAGACTCTCCTTCTTCCCCAAATCAATGTGCTAATAATCCATGTTTCATTGAAAAGTTGGTCAGAGGGCTGAGAATGAACTTACTAATTAAACTGATATTGGGGAAAGCCTGAGGGTTTTTTTAAAAACTTGAGAGTGTTTAAGCATGTTTCAAAGCATATCCACTGAGGGCTGACTGTTCCTGGAATCAAACCAAATAGTTTTTAAAGCCACTACTCTTGTGACAAATCCTGTATTTTAAAGGACGAAGACTCCTCACAACTCAGTGTCTGTATTTTTCCTCTTCGGGAGGCACGCACCTATAGGCTGCACAACTCCCATTACCCCTTAATCTGGGCAAATCTTTTGGTAAAAACAGGTAAAACACAGGGCAGGCCTTACACAACCTAACTGTTATTGTTTCTGGACTTCTGGGGTTCAGGGATGTGTCCCTGGGGATAAGAAACTTTTTTCAGTGGCAATGTAAACATTTTGTGTTTTCGCCTTACTATAATTTTTTTTAAACAACTTACGTGATTATATTTATTATTTCACATATTAATATTTCATTTGGTATTTCTGAAAGATAAGGACTCCTTTTCAAAAAACATAACATGATACCACTGTCACACAAAGATATTTAACAAGGATCATTTAACATCAGTGATTCCTTTTTAAGTTCTTTCATTTGGGAAAACTTAAATATATGTCAAAGTGTGGAGAGTAAAGAGGGTAACAGATATGAACCTCGAGGTGCTCATTGCTCAGTTTCAATGACTGGCCCAACAACTCTGAGGCTAACTCCAGCATCATGCCATTTTACCTGTTAATATTTTAGAATGTATTCCTAAAAGAAAAGGACCCTCGAAAAACATAACTACAATCCTACTATCACACCTAAAAATATTAATAATAATTTCTTAACATTACAAATATAGTTGACCCTTGAACAACACAGGTTTGAAGAACGTGGATCCACTTACGCACAATTCTTTTTTTTTTTTTTTTCCAACAAATACAGCGAAGCGCTGCAAATGTATTTTCTTTCTGGCTTTTAAATAACATTTTCTTTTCTCTAGCTTACTTTATTGGAAGAATAAAGTATATAACACATAGAACATACAAAGTATGTGTTGCTAGTTTATATTACTGGTAGGGCTTCTGGTCAACAGGTTATTAATAGTTCAGTTTTTGGGGAGTCAAAAGTTATACTGCATAGGGCAGGGGGCTCCCCTAAGCCCCACACTGTTCAAGGGCCAACTGTATTCTGTGTTCACAGTATACTTCCCCAGCTGTCTCTAAAAAAAATGTTTTTAAGTATACGTGTCTGAATTGGAATCCAAATAAGTCCATACACTATCATTAGTAGATATATCTCTTAGGGTTATTTTAGTCTAAAGGTTCCTCCTCCATCTCATTCTTTTTTTTTTTTTCCTTGCAATCTGTTGTTGTGGTCATTTGTCCTGTAGATTCCATCCCATTTCCCAGTTTGGACTTGGCAGATTTAATCCACCTGTATATAATTTAATGGGATCTTCTACCCCCTGTATTTCCTATAATTTCGTATTTTGATCTCTAGGCTCAATTATTACTTCACAACTGACTCTTTTCGAGTTAGGAAGAGGCAACTGCATCAGAATTGATATGCAGATTAGCTATTAATATTGTAGAGTAGAAAATGAGCCCCTCACATACAGTGTAAACACGATTTCCTGCTGTCCTTTTTGTAGCGTCTTTATCTTGGTCTAAACCAGCTCACCGAAGAACAGATAATTTTGACAATTAGTTCATGCTATGTATTAAACATATCACATAGGATGAGAAATGTACTGGGTGCCCTGGGAGGTGAGAGGGAGGAACACAACACAATCTGTTCTCTTAAGAAGTTCACCATCTCTGGGACACCTGGGTGGCGCAGTTGGTTGGGCAACTGCCTTTGGCTCAGGTCATGATCCCGGCGTCTTGGGATCGAGTCCCGCATCGGGCCCCTTGCTCCGCAGGGAGCCTGCTCCTCTCTCTGCTTCTGCCTGCCTCTCTGCCTGCTTGTGTTCTCTCTCTGTTAAATGAATAAATAAAATCTTTAAAAAAAAAAAAAGAGAAGTTCACCATCTCCCTGGGGAGGAGCACAGGAAAAAATGTGTCCTAATCGCAGCATGCAGTAAGTCCTCCATAATATGATAAAGCCTCTAAGTCTTATCAGCTTTCCAAGAGAGGAGCGACTTCTGGAGTTTTCAGGAGCCACAGCAAGAAAGCAGGTGAGACTTGGCCAGGCTGGACTGGGACGTGCAGACCTCAAGAAGGCGTGCAGGCAAGGGGAACAAAAGGAACAGAGGTGGAAATTAGCTTGATTCGTTGGGGGAAATATTTGGGAGGGCACGGTGACAAGCATGTTTAAAGGATACAATCAAATGATGTTTTAGGAAGATTACGATGGCAGCTGTTTTCAGGCTAAGTTTATTTAAGGAGGGTGAGACCAGAAGCAGGGAGACTCATTATTGCCTGGGGTAGAAATGGCATGGTATGTATTAGGATATCGGGGTCACAGAATGTTTCTTAGAGGGTAGGGAGGACATGTGTATATGTGAAGTTAACAAAGGAGCCAGTAGACAAAAGGTCAAAGACACCAGAGAAGGCAGTTGTGTGCATGAGATTTTAGATGATGTCAAAAACAAAGGAGACTCATTGTATTGGTAAAGGAGAAATATTTAGAAAATCACCTTCTATGCCACATTCCAGCTCGACCTAGCCATTCATTATTTCTAGATCAAAACATGCACATCGCGACCTGGTGCTTTTGACCATGCTGCCCTCTTGGGTATGACTGCCCTTCTGCCTAAAATCTGGCTGCTGCAGTCTTTCCATTATCCAAGGCCTGGCCTAAATGTCAGGCCCCTGTGACATCGTCTTCCCTGAAATTAATTAGAAGTGATCTCCCCTTCCTAAATATTCAGAGCTTATTCAGAGCTTTTCTTCTTAAAATTTTACATTTTTCCCCCATGAATTATTATTAATTGCTTCCTATCAGGCCTTTCCCATTGTATTTGAATGCATTGCAGGTGCTCTTCCACAGTGTTTAATAAATGAAAGCGGAATCTTTCCTCTCGAACACTTAAGGGAAGGCTAAGAAGGGAACAGAGAAGAACGAAGATAAGGGTTCTGGCAGCTTCATCTGGTTGGCCTCACTGTTCTCCCAGAGAAAGAGGGGACCCACTGGCCTGGAAGGAAAGCGAGGGACTGACATGAAGGACCCACTGTATTTGGATCAGGTGCCGGCTTAGTCAACAAAGAAGTGAGGAGGAGGAAGCGAAGTTCCTTTAAGCACTGGGTTATCATAAATTTGCAAGGGCCAGATTTTTGCAACAAATCTTTTACTAGGAGTTCGCAGTTGGAAGGACAGAGAAAGCAGACAGCAGAAAGACCTGGCGTCCTTGACTGGTGCAGCAAGCGTCACCACCATCGGTAGGGAACATTCACCAGGGCACTCCGGTTGAAGAAAGAAACTAACACAACCTATGGGGCCAGGCTTTCAATGTGGTTGCCAAGAGCATAGGATGATTTTGAAGGATACTGATGCCTGGGTCATACCCACAGAGAGACTGTGATTTAATTGATCTGGGCGGAGCATCTGTATTTTAAAAAGTGTCCCAGGTGAGCCACGCTGCAGGAAGGAGATATAGGCAGAGAAGAGCAGAAGGGGTTAGGGGACTGGAGGTTCTCCTGAGGACAGAGTACAGGATGAAGCAAAAATGCTCTTTATGGTCTCAGGTCCGAAAATTCCCGGGGAAGAGTAGGGTCTGACTTTACATAAAAGAAA
The DNA here is from genome assembly GCA_028533885.1 of Nasua narica. Classification (NCBI taxonomy): domain Eukaryota; kingdom Metazoa; phylum Chordata; class Mammalia; order Carnivora; family Procyonidae; genus Nasua; species Nasua narica. The sequence continues at coordinate 51,915,588 of CM052814.1, read as the reverse complement.
GTATCTATGTTTCAGGATCCAAATGTGATCTCAGCTAGTTTCCACTGAACGGACGTCATTACCCCCTAACTGACAGTAATAATTGGCACTGCGGTAGGTAGATGCTTGAATGGTAAAGGGAAATTTACAAGTGAATGAATGAATGAATGAATGTTATTTCAAAAAGAAAGTAGCCTACCCCAGAACAATCAATCAATAAAAGTCATTTCAAAAAGAAAACTGCCTACCCCAGAACAGACACGGAGGGTCTTTCTTGAGAACCAGTGGGCCAGAGAAGGGACAAGCGCTGAGGACACAGGGTGCTCGGGAAATCTCATGTTGGCAAGACCCAAGGTCAGCCATTTCAAGGGACTGCCAGTTTCTGTAAGTTCTTCACAGGAGGCGGCCTTGGAGCAACTCTCTGACTCCAACGGTAAAAATCAGGCATAGCCCTGGTCTTCTTAGTAGCCATTTATGGCTCTCATTCATAAATTCGGCTAAGAGGTTTTTTGAATTCATTTACGCTTCCTGCCAGCCCCTACCTTGTGGGACTACAGAGTTCCATAAGTTTATAACCCGCTAGGTGAAGTAGATTTCCTTTCATTTTCCCTAAATTTACTTCACTCAGTCTTAAAGAGTGCCCTCCTTGTCCTAAAAAGAAAAAGTAAACAGGATTAGAAGATGAGGACAGATTGGCCGGAGTAAGCAGGGCAGAAAAAGAGCGAGGTGTTATAAGGGACCGCAGACTACCTTAAATTCGCGGTATAGTTTTAAAAGACAAACAGGGCTGGAATGCAGGACCAGGAGGGAGCGGAGAGAGCCGCACCACAGTGGCGCCATTGTTCTCAGAAACGGTTAGAAACCTTCCAGGGGCTCTGCATCCTGTTTGGGGCTCCACTGCTCAAATGAAAGGGAGAACTGAAATGCTTAGCAGATATCAATAATACTGCTTCAATCACTGGAAGTCGACCTGAGAGCAAAATTAAACAAATCGGGATTTTTCAGGTTGGAGAAAAGAAAGTTATTCTACACAAAAATACCTAGGCGATTATGTATAAAATGGGAAACGGTTGTTCTACACTGGAATTAAAACACAAAGAGAAGGAATCAAAAGGCATCAGATGGCTGTTCAGCTTCGTGGTTAATAAGGAGTTTCCTGACGCTGGCAGTTGTACGTAGGATGGAGAAAACTAGGCCTTTTTTTCTAAAAAGTTCTATTTCCAGAACGTTGGGGCTCATCTCGTCCTTGTACCTTCACCGATGGATTTTAAAGATAGCCCAATGAGTTGTTTACTGGTAAGGAGGCATAGAGTAACAGACTAGGTAAAGGTATAAGCAGAGGAGGAAATAAGCGCCTTAGAAAATAAAGGAATTTGTGGTTAAAATACTAATATGGATATAGTTTTTGGAACTATAAGGACACAACAACTATTTCAAAAACCTATTAATTTTAGTGTGCCAGATAGTAGACCAAAGGATCCATTGCATTTTTTCCTCCAAGGTCTTAGTAACAAGTTGATTAAAGGAAAGTTCTGTGTTTTAATGGAAAATAGGGCAAAGGTTATGTGTAACAGGAACCCAGTCATGTGGAGCTCGCAGAAGGCAGGTTAGCCCCATAAAACTGCTCATTAAAATGCTCTGTTCTGAAGCAAAAGCAAATAAATGAGCTCAAGGAAAAGAGCCACAGAAATCGTCTAGAAATATTTCCGTGAAAGACTGTGAAAATAGTCCTCCCTAGTCATCAGAAATGTTCAGTTACTGCTTATACAAATAGCCACACTTAAAAGACTTCTAAATACCTTCCCTGCAACGCTGGTTTGGACCTGCTGCCAAGAGCTACTTAAGTGTTTTTTTCTTTTTAAAATTTTTCTGAGTAGACCATACGATGAGCAAACAATAAAAAGGCACACACCAGAAGTTTTAAAAACAGCATCAGCAGAATCTTTTTAGTATTCCCCCTCCCCCCATCCCCATTCTGGTTTAAATTTAGCAAATTTACAAGTTCTCCACAGGGGCTTAAAATCCCAGTCCCAAACTACAGAAACGAAGACCAAAAGAAGCTGGAAGGGCTATGGTGCGAGGATTCTCTCTACTTCACTGTCTTATAGCACAGAGAACACAGAGTGAGGAATTTAAATGAATAATCGTGATGGCTTGCCTGCCGCAGAAGGAACAGCGAGAGAACTTCGAAGAAGGCAGTGAGCCCTGGGGCAGTTCAGACAGACCGTGCTTACACAAGGGCTGGCTGGTCTAGAAGGCCCCTGGCCAAAAACAACACCGCAGCCAGCGGCGCCGTCACTTACAGAGGGAGGGGCGCGACCCGATGCCGACGGTGTGTCCGGGGCGGGGGAGGGGGGCGCGTCCAGACCCGTATCTTATTTTTAATGTAAATTCAGGGATGCCCCAGACCTGGTGGAATCTCGGAGGGCCAAGTGATTAAGCGGAAGGAGGCCAGTTTACCGAAAACAAAACCGCTGCAGAAAGGCTCCTAAGCAGTGAGGCCTGCGGTCTGAATTCACACCCCAGTACTCTATCTGCGGCTCCTCCTTGCCCCGTTTCCATAGCCTGTCGCACGCACCCCTGAGGGAGTCAACGGGAGCATGGACATTCCAACCACTTTTTTTTTTTTCTTTTGTAAATAGAAGGAATTACCAATGACCATCTTTTTTTTTTTTTTCACTTCAATCTATCTTAAGAAAAGCAGTCTGGGGCTCCCGGGGGTGAGACGCAAGGCATCAAACTGAGAGATTCCTTTGAAAAAGCAAGGCTGGATTGCCATGGGCTTCCTGCCAACATTCAGTCGGGTTTTGTTGTTGTCCTTGTGGCTGCTTCGGTTTGGTGGGGAGGGAGCAGGCGGAGGGCCTTGCAGAGATTTGGCTAAAATAAAAATACAGAACTCTTTCACACGGCTACACCAACTCTCACATCCTGTGAGATAGCCTAGACATTTGATAAACACGTCGTGGCAACAATAGCTCATCTCTTTAGGGTTAGCTATGAAAAGGGTATTTCCTAGTTCGCCCCATGCTAAACCAGAGCATCTGCTATCCTTCTCCCCCTCCAGTCTCTAATGCACCTTATTCTGGAATAATGTTTTCCTCTGCTTTAGTAGATTTTGAAAACCAGCATTAATCTTTCCACAGTGGTAGTTTACATTTTTTTACCTACACACACACACATTCTTGCACAAGTTAGAAAGATTTAAAGCCTCTCATTTTTTATTCTTGAAACCCCGAAAGGGAAACTGTTCTTCATGTGCCAAGGAATACAGCCATTCATTATTTTTTCTTTCTTTCTCCCCATATATCCTCCCAATAGGATTAAAAGCAGTCTGCAGAGTGGAGGATGGGGGCTGGAGGGAGAACGAGATGGCATGTTAATAGCCTCTGCTACGCTGATTCAACACGGTGGGGACCTCGTGCTTCAGACTCAAACTGTTTCCTTCCTTCTAAGCCTTGCACTTGGCCCTCTTCTTCTGAAGCCACCCATTGATGACTCTGGATAGAGGAGGCCTTTCTGACGACGAGAAAGGATGGAGAGGCTCAGGAAAACTATCATAACCCTGTCTTTGATTTTTTAAAACAATTTCATCTTGAAAGAGTTTGTTTTATAAAAAAGATTGCAAAATTCACACAAAGCATTCCTGTATGCTCTTGACCCAGATCCCTCAACTGTTAACATCTTATAAAACCACACAGTCATGGTCAGTCAGGAAATTTTGAAGCCTCCTCGCCGATTACTTTACAGTGTCTCTCGGTTTGAGTTTATCGGACATTTCCTCATAACTGAATTTAGGTTATGCACTTTTAAAAAGATTTCATTTATTTAGTTCGAGAGAGCTGGAGCAGGGGGTGGAGGGAGAGAGGGAATCTCAAGCAGACTCCACGCTGAGCTCAGAGCCCAAGAGCCAGGGGCTTAGTCTCACAACCCTGAGATCATGACCTGAGCTGGAATCAAGAGTTGGACGCTCAATCGACCCAGGCTAGGTTATGTCTTTTTTTTTTTTTCCAAGAAAGCCAGATAAACAATGTGTCCTCAGTGCGTTATACCAAGATACATATGAGATCAGTCTATCCTAATGCTAGTGATGTTAACTTGATCACTTGGTTAAGATGGTGATCACTGGGTTTCTCCACTGTAAAGTGTCTATTTCTTTTCCCTTTGGAATTAAGAAATATTTTTTGGATGATATTTTGAGGCTATGTAAATATCCTGTTTCTCATCATACTTTCAGCTACTAATTTTAGCATCCCTTGATGAGTCTTGAGAGAACCACTTACTACCATGGTAGTAACTATTTTCTATTTTCTATCTTCTCTTCTGAAAGTATCACTTGGATTTATATTGTAAGGAAGAGCTCTCCCTTCTTCATTTACTTATCCAATTATTTACGGAAGTATAGCTTCTCACTCTATTCTACGGCTTATAATCCATTACTATCGTAATTTTGTGGCTGAAATGGTCTCAGATTTAATCCCTGGGAGCCTCCCTCAAGTCCATTTCCCGTATCCTTGAACATATCCCCATCATTTTTTTCAGTACTTCTTTATTTTCTGGAACTATGAGGTATTCTGTACTCATTTTGTACCTTCTCCACTCCAGTTCTAATTTCTCCAGGGAGGCCTAGTTCCTTTAATTGGAGCATAGTATGTAATAACTCTATCTTTTCTTGTTAGTTGGAGTGAGTATGTAACTCTCCTAGTGGTCAAAAGTCACCAGCATGTGCATAGGGAGAAACACAGGCTCTGAACTTCCATTGTTTTGGGGGTCAACTTTGCCACAACCATAAACGGCAAGATGTCTTTCTCGGGTCACCCTAAATGGAAATCCTGGCAAATAATGATGTGGAACTCACATAACCGAACTCTCAAGATCAACATGATATGTAGTTTTTGAAATCTGAAGTATCACAAGATTGCGATTTACACTAAGAAATATACCTTTGGTCTTGGTCCTGTTCTTGGCAGAGTTCCTGAAAACCTTGGAATTTTCCAAGTGATAAGAGACAAAAAAGTGTCTTTTGTTAGATGATAGCCCCTTCCAACCACACTTGAGTTTATATTAATGGGGGGACTTTTGGAAAGCACCTAAGGATGGGGGCTGGTAGCCAGTGGAACCAACCATGTGACTGACGAGGTTAGAACTTTCAGCCCCACCCCCCTCTTCCCTCTGGGGAGAGAAAGGGGCTGGAGATTGAGTTCAATTGCCAGTAGACAATGATTTAATCATTTGATTTCATGATTTAATCATTAAATGATTTAATCAATCATGTCTCTGTAGTGAAACCTCCATAAAAACAGGAGGGTGGGGTTCGGAGAGCTCTCAGGTTGGTGAGGACAGGGAGGTACCGGGAAAGTTGTATGCCCAGAGAGGGCAGAGCAACTCTGTGCCCTTCCCACATATATGCGCTACGCAGGTCTTCCGTGAGGCTGTTCCAGAGTGAAATCCTTTTATAATAAACCAGTAATCCAGTAAATAAACTATTTTCTGAGTTATGTGAACTGCTCTAGCAAATTATCAGACCAGAATAGGGATTGCAGGGACTTCTACCTGGCAGGTTGGTGGGAAGCATAGCCGACAACCCGAATTTTTGATGGGCATCTACATTTAGGGAGAGAAGTGCAACACGCCTATGGAACTGAACCCTTCGCCTGTGGGGTCTGACCATCTTCCGGAGACAGTGTCAGAACTGAGTTAATTGTAGGACCGAGCTGGTGTCATGGACTTTCTTAATGGGTGGAAACTGCACACATCTCGTTTCAGACGTGCAGTGACGTTGTGGAGTAGTGAGAGAGCAAAGGACGTATAGAGGAGTGCTTTCTTCTGAGAGATATTTATGGATCTTTCATTACAAACTAAAAACCCACCCAATTGTTGTTATACTTAACACTGTAATTTAGACTAAAACAAGGGACTCTTTTACCAAAACACTTTTAACATTTTTTATCTGATTGTTTTATAAGTCACAAGTGAATAAAAGATGATTAAAACTTCTAAGTGGTAATATAATTAAATGCAAAATAAACTCTCCCGTTTTTGTGGGAAAATAAAACTCACTATTCACCTGGCTTTCAATTACTAGACATTCTTATTATGGTTGTTTTCCCGTTGGCTTAGATTTACTTAACTGTTTATCCATTTCTTCGTCCGTTGTCCTTATGGATCATTTTCCTTCTTCCTAAAATACTTCTTTAAGTAGTTCTTCCTGTATGCACCCATTGGTGATAAATACTGTTTGGTTGTTTGAAATGTTTTTATTATGCCCTTGCTTTAAAATAATGCTTTAATTAGGTTATGCAACTCTAGGTTAACAATTCCTCTCTCTGTACTCGGAAAATTATTCCACTATTTCTGGTTTCCATTGCTGCTCTTAAAAAGCCTTAATTTGGGGGCACCTGGGTGGCTCAGTGGGTTGAGGCCTCTGCCTTCGGCTCGGGTCATGATCTCAGGGTCCTGAGATTGAGCCCCACATCAGGCTCTCTGCTCGGCGGGAAGCCTGCTTCCCCCTCTCTGCCTCTGCCTCCTTGTGATCTCTCTCTCTCTGTCAAATAAATAAATAGAATCTTAAAAAAAAGAAAAAAAAAGCCTTAATTCGTGTTCCTTGGAAGTCAATCTCTCTTTTTTCTCTGGATGCTTTTAAGATTGTCGGCTTGTCTTAGGTGTTTTGAAATTTTGTTAGTGTGTATCTGCATGGTATCTGTGGTTTTCCTAGACTTAGAATTCATGACTTACATCAATTTTGGAAACATTTTAGTCATTCTCCTAATCGCTTCTAGAATGACGATTAAACATATGTTAGACATCCTCATGCTACCTTTCATGTCTCATACATCTCCCCCCCGCCCCCCGCCCCGCTACATTCTGGGCAATTGATGCAGTTATGCACCCAGTCGCTGTAGGAACTGGGGCATGCCCGCATCCAGGAACCAACCAAGAGCATCTCTTCCCAATTCTGCATTCAGTGTCATCACATTGGTAGTTTAAAATTGGCCTTGGTAGAATAAGTGCAGCATGGACGCTGGCAAATATTACACGTAGGGGCTTTCTTCTACTTCCCTGGAGAGATAAGTTATTAAACATTTATCAGCCTGCAATCAATATACGATCCATTTCACTTAGTTTCTTCAGCTGTTTAATCTACTCATAAAATTTTATTTTTTAAAAAAATTTTAAAAATTTATTTGACAGAGAGAGACACAGAGAGAGAGAGGGAACACAAGCAGAGGGAGTGGGAGAGGGAGAAGCAGGTTTCCTGCCCAGCAGGAATTCCACCCAGGAATCCCTACTCATAAAGTTTTAACTTCAATAAGCATTTTCATTTCTAAAAGTTCTATTTGGTTCTTTAAAACACATGCATTGTCTTTTTAAAAAGGTGTTCCTTTCTCAAGTTTGTGAGTTGCTCTTATTTCTTTAAACATTTTAAACATAGTCTAGGACACCTGGGTGGCTCAGTCAGTTAAGCGTCTGCCTTTGGTTTAGGTCATGATCCTGGGGTCCTGGGATCGAGCCCTGCATCATCTGCCTCTCCCTCTCCCACTATAACCCCACCCCCCACCAGCTCGTGCTCTCTGTCATTCTCTCTCTCTCCCAAATAAATAAAATCTTTAAAAAAAATAAACATAGTCCAAATTCTTTTCTACTGTTATTCTCTTCACTTACTCATGATGGTTTCTCTTTCTTTTCTTTCTTTTTTTTTTTTTTTTTGAGTACTTTTAAATATTGGGATTGTGTATCTACGTCCAGCTGGGCTTTATTTGTGTGAATCCTATTAGGTCTGATGTGGGGTGTGTACCTTCAAAGAATATTTATGTTTCTAAAGGCTCCCAGAACTGCTTCCAACCTGGACCACTTTAACTTAACATCTCGGTTTTCATTCTGCTTGACCATGTAAGTGGTACAAACTTGAACCCCAAATCATATGGATTCTCTAACAATGGATTCTCAAAGAAGATTTTTCTTTCCTTCTACCCAGAGCTTAGGCTGAGAGAAATAGCTTTCTTTGAGATAGATTCTTCTTGAAGGTGTACATCTTTGAGGGTCCTGCTTACTGGCAGAGGACTTGGTTTCAATTTTCCAACTTGTTCTGGCTGATACCTTTTCTCCTATCCGCCCCCGCCCATCCCCCCATGACCATGGAAAACCAAAGCCCTTGAGTACAGGGATGGCAAATACCCCACGTACAGCTGTGGCTTCATGATAGTCTTAACCCCCTACTTTCCCGTTCCCTCTACGTTGGCACCACAGTGTTTTCTGTATTTCTCGTGAGCTCAATTAGAAATTTAAAAGAGCACTTCTTACAATATTTCTAGATGTTTTGACGTTAAGATAGCTAGTTAAAAAACGGCTAAATGGTTAAAGTCCCCCCATACCTTTTAAAGAGATCCTTTTCTAAGATTAGTACAGTTTCAAATAAAGATTTGGGAAGCCTGGGTGGCTCAGTGGGTTAAGCCTCTGCCTTCGGCTCAGGTCATGGTCTCAGATCCTGGGATTGAGCCCCAGGTCCGGCTCTCTGCTCAGCGGAGAGCCTGCTTCCCCTTCTCTCTCTCTACCTGCCTCTCTGCCTACTTGTGATCTCTCTCTCTCTGTCAAATAAAATCTTTAAAAAAAGATAAATTTTTTTTGAGAAACTTTGATCGATGTTTTGAGAACTCTGATTTTTTTGAGAACTCTGATCGATGCCTAATCTTTTCTTCTACTTCAGAATATTCTATAGCAAAATGTTTTATAAACCACAGACATACACATACACATCAACACACTATGTATTAAGTACTACTGTGTATTAATACTGTTACTAGCTATTCATAAGACCTACTGATCCTTGCAAAACACTTTGTAAGCCATGAATAAGGGGAATCGGAGGTTGATACTAAAAGCAATTTATATCCTAACCACCATTTTTTTTTTTTGGGAGCCTTAACCTGGAACTTGGGTTCCAGGAACTTTAAAGACTTCTAGTTTCCTTAGATGCTAGTAACAATACTGTGTACTATTCATATGAATATATACTTTGTATAAACGGAGAGGTATACAATTTTCAAATTGTTTTACTCCTGTAACTCGCTTTGAGATTTTGACGTAGACTTCTTTCCTTTTTCAGAAACGAACAGTCAAAAAAGATGTGTGCTTTTTCTCAGGCCATACAATATGAGTTGAAGAGGTAGAACTCAAATTCAGCGTTCAAAGCTCTAAGGTCAGTGAGATAAGTACAGATCAATCAGAAAAACTGGGGCATCTTCCCGTCTCTATGGAGAAAAAAACCTTATTGCAATAGAAGACCCTGTGATTAGGTCAGGGAGCCATATGGATATCTATAGTAGAACGGTGGCTCAATTTTAGCATAGTTTTAATTGTTTATACATTTTTGAGGGGTTTCCCCCCGCCGAGGTAACCCTCCAAAGTGCTGTAGTGATTTAGGGAATCTTTTTAGCTCAAAGGCGGCCTACAACAGAGACACCTGGCACAGTGCTCTGGTGTGGTGAAGGCCCGCTTATTCCCTGCCTTTCCATTTTCAATTAACATTCCCATCAAAAAAAAAAAAAATCAGTGGTTCATTCAAATGATTTTTCCATCTTGAATGCAGTAACAATTTTAAGGCACAGTCTCTCTACCTTCATTGGCAAATCCCTACAAACCAATAAACTGGGACTCTTCACGAATTCTTGCACTCTTGGTGAGATTTGTAGTAACAGTTCTCGGTTCAAAAGTGCATTCTTGTTGTAACTGGACTACATGGGATCATCCAGTGGAATGAGGTCCAGTAACACACACAGCTGTACTCTGAGAAGTAATTTTAGACGTCAAGATAATGTATGTCAAAGCTGTGCAAGACCACAACCCACCAGAGGATCACGATGCCTTTTGGCAAATGCTGTTTATTGTGTTAGTCTCTGGCTGTACAATGATCTGGAAAGCTGAAGGGTTGGAATTTGTCACTTAAGCCCTTCATCCTCAGCTGCCAAGAGGTGGGCACATTCTGACCTCTGGAATTAAAGCTGGGCACAGCTCCATATCCTATCCTACGAAGAATGTGGTCACTATAGCTCCAATAAAGACATCCTGTTTCGGCAACACGGTGTGAAGAAAACTTCACGACCATCAAAGTGTTTAGATGTTTTCCCTTCTTTTTAGTTGGGTAGCGGTCCATTTTTCTTTTAGCCTCTGTATCAACCAAATGTGTGTCTTGGTATTCAATTTTTTCCCTATAGCTCTAACTTAAAAACAGCTGAAGTTATTTTCCTGAATACACATAAAAACTCCTGAGCGGAGACCTGATATATCAAGTTTCAGCCTGCAGAGTTTTTTTGAGCCGATGGTTTATGCGCAAAACGCTGACAGATGTCGAACAGCCTCAGCAAAGCAATCTTTAAGGGAGTTCTGGGCAACAGCCCATGTGGCTGCTTTGAAAGTGCTAAATTCTTGTCGCTAAATAATTTTACTTAAAAAAATCCTATGATTTATTATATTAAAATTTTAACAGATATTTGGAGAAAGCCATCAATTTACTCTGTTGCTAAATTTTGGAACTGGCTAGTTCCTATTTTGCATTTTCTCCGGGCACGAGAAATTCTCTGTTTATCATTCTAAAGGCTCAGCTAAGAGCCAGAGTTCTCGAATTATGACCTTCAGCATGTGTGCTGCTGGAGGGAGCCCTGAAATTATGACCTTTAAAGCACAGAGAAAAATTTTAAAATGCTGCAGGAGGTCCCTGGAACCAAGAGAATCTAGATGGTAAATCTTGGCTACATTTGGGGCAGTGACTTTTCTTTGCTGGTCTACTAAAATATGAGGCAGAGGACTCAAACTACAAACTACATAGGTCTGATCAGAAATAACAGAACATCTCTAAGTAGACCACTTGGGGGTTCAGGGTTTCCCAGGAGGGTAATATTTTAAAGGCTATCGGTGGATGCAAATGAACTTCAGCCATAAGAAAGAAGAAGAGGTGAATAGTGCTTTTGTCTCTGGGAGACTTGGAATTTCAGACAGGCTCCATTTTGGATAATTCTTAGCCAGCCTACATTTGCTGATGTCGTTTCAGTTGGGAATGGGAGAATGCGATTCCTATCCCTGCACCCGGAACTGTTCAGTCTGTTATGCTATGCTATTAACAGCTGGCAAGTCCCACGGATATGCAGATGGATGCGTTCCCCGCTGACATAAAAAAGATCCTATGAGTTGTGTCTTGTGTAAAAGAGAGCAAAATCCCTTCTACAGTATGACAGGAGTAAGAACTGCAATTTTTTTTCTTCCCCTGTTGGCCTGTCTAGCAAACTCCTGTCTCGGAGAGTCTAACAGACAAGCTGGATACTCTATTGCATTGCTGGGCTCCGTGGAGGACTGTTTTTACATTATTTTTCTCCAAAGCTAAGCACTTCCTTTCTTCCCTACTAGTTACCGCATGATAGTTAGCCGTCTTCCAAAAGTCTGAATGTCGCATAACTAAGTGGCACCAAATGTGTTGTTTTGCAAAGCGAAAAAATCCACAGATCTAGATTCATGAGCATATGAGGTCATTACCCAGAGAAACATTCCACCTACAAGAACACACACACACACTCATGAGATAAAATGGAAGGGAATGAAAACCGTGAGCCACTTCACAATTATCAGAAAGCCCTAAAGAATGGAACTGCCAAGTCAATGGCCACTAAACACGTGGAAGAAAGATGTTCTATAATAGCTTTATCTTCTTGGTTTGAAAAAATGTTTAGATTAGCTGGAATGTAAAATACACAAATTTCTGCATCTTAGGTTTATCATTTGCACAATGTGAGAAAACAACAGGCCTTTTTTTCCCCAGAAATCGACACCAATTTAGCATTTTGTATGTACGTGCATAACCCAATGTACATGTTTACTGATTTAGCATCATTTTTTTTCTGCCTCTCCTCCTCCCTCTTCTGGCCTCAGGACGGGCTCTCTATATACACGTGGATTTAGTGCTTTTGTGTTTCTAACTGCTGACACCATAGTAATCCTCTTCACGTATCACTGTATCATTAAAATGATTGAGCATAGCCACTTCATTCAGTGTAATAAATCCTGAATGCGAATATACTCTTTGGTCAAAATGCCCCAAAGAACACTGAATTCTTTAGAAGTTTAGTACACTTTGTCTTCATGTATTCCATTCTAGGGAAAGACTCAGGAGATGAATGGGAGGTTTTTTTTTTTTTAATCTCGATTTAGAAAATGGGTATTTGGTCATGTATTCCTATATCCATTTATATTACCTTTATGTGAAATTCAAAACAGAATATTTTGATGGTTATTTTTTATTAAAATTATCTAAAGTTAATGACAACTCGGTCCAAGGCTATACCAGAACACGACGAGCAGACTCAGTAAAGATGGGTCACTTACTCTCAGGCAAACTAGGAAGGGAAAATAAAAAGCTTTGAGCTTTTGTAAACGCTCTCTGTACTAGCAACGTATCGAACGTTAGCAGCAGCAATGACTTACTGAGAACTTTTAAGTGCCAGGGATAGAACTAAGGGCCTTACTGATTTTATTTTCTCATTTAATCATCACACTAATCATTGAGGGGCACGTGTTAGTTCTCCATTTGCATCTGAGGAAACTGAGGCTCAAAGTATTCAGTTATTTGTAGACAGTGTAAGAGTCAGCATCCAAAACCTTTGCACCACTAGAAAACAGTCAGCCTACTTTAAATGGATAACCGAGCATGTGGTGAAGAACTGGTCAAGTATCCAAGTGGGAAAGAGGTCTAGAGAGGTGCAAAAGAAGAAATGACATCCCTCGGCAAGTCTGAGGGTCGGGAACCCTGATACTGGGAGTGGTGGCACCGGAAGGCTAGCCAGAAAGGGTTTCAACTGGTGACACCAAAGAGGTAACATAAGTTACATTATTCATTTACTGAAAACGCTCCTGAGAAGATGGGAAGATTAGGCAGTGTTGGATGGTTCCTCTTTAGAGTTTGAATTTACACCATGTACCAGCTCTGTAAAATTGGGTAAGTCAGTTCATCTCTCCAAGCCATGATCTCTCACACCACAAAATGGAAACTAGAACTACAACCCATAAATACCTGTAGTGAGAACTGAAGGACATTTTAAAAACATTAGCACAATGTTTGGCACATACATACTTAGACATTAAACAAATAATATTTCCCCCTTATCTTCTCTACCTAAATAAGTCTTACTGAAATTTTCATAAGTTAAACAGATTATTACTAAGTTTTTTTTTTTTTTTCCCAGCTTTTCAAACTTTTGAGTACCTTGATTCTGCTATTTTTCTGGACCTGAGTCCCAGCTCCACCGTTTATTTATGCAATGATGCTTACAGGTTTGTTGACCAATAGGCCAACTCCGCCTCCTTTGTAGGTGATCTATCCTGGTTTCTTGAAAGATCTCATTCTCCTCAGTGTCCTGTGGTTTTACTATGATGTGCTGAGGTATATATTTATTTATTATTTAATCCTATTTTGGACTTGTTATGTTTCCTGAATCTAAGATTTGGTGGACTTCAATAATTTCAGAAAATTCTCAGGGTGCCCTGTATCCCCTTGGGGAAACCATCATCCTTGGTTCATGGCACACTTTCATCGTTGGTCAATGTGCAGACCAATTTTATTTATTTATTTAGATTTTTAATTAGTTATTTTTTATAATGTAATAAGCACCAGTGAATTCATTACCAAAACCAAAAGCTGGGACTTTTTTTTAATAACTCCTATCTCTATTTACTCCTATGGTACCTTCCACCAACCAACTCATCATCTCCTTGCCTTTGCCACCTGAGGTAATACGAGTGGACGAAACAATCATGAGAACAATCATCATTACCTTACTTTCCTCCTATTATTATTTTATTGCAGCTATATGTAGTTTTAAAGAGTTGTTTTTATCAGTTTTAATTTCATAAAAAAGAATATACCGTAGACGACCTATTTCACTTATATTGCTAATTAGTTCATTTTTCATGGCACACAGAGCTTAGCAAGGTCTGTCATCCAACTACATCCACTTTCCCTCAGCCTCCCCTGCACATCGTCAAACAAACTGTATGTAGCCATAGTCATCCAGCTTTAGTTACTTCAATACACTCTCGCTTCTCTGAATTTCTACATACACTGTTCCTTTGCCTGGGATCCGCTCCCCTTTCGCCAGCCTTCTCTCAGAGTCTTACTTACAGCCTTCAAAATTCACCTCAGAAGTCAAGTCCTGCCTAAAGCATTTTCTGATCCGCATTCCTGCTTGTCAGGAAAAATAATTAGGCACCTCTCATCTTTACTTCCTGATGTAACTAATATAGCAATTATCATACACGGTGAGATAAACAGTTTTCTTATCAGTCTCCCCTACTAGACTGGGAGCTCTTTGAGAACAAGGATTCCTTCATGCTGTTTACCCAGCAGTAAGCACGAGGGCCAGACCCACGACGGTGCTAACTAAATGTCTGTGGGATAGTAAGTGAATTAGGTGGACACAACTATAGTTAAAAGTTTGCTAACTTTGACAAAGAAGATGTATTCTAATGATTCACAGTCTCTGTGTGTTTGTGTATGTGGTTTAGATTACCTGCTCTTTAAAATTATGCACCATTTTCTGACTTCCCATCAATAAAGAAAACTGAGAGCTAAATTTCCATTCACTCTGGCCTATAGATTTTGAAATGCTTGACTTACTACCATCCCATCCCAAATGCCTTTGGAACCAAATTAACAGGGAGAAAAGTAGTTCACTTAGTCTTTAACTCACAGTTGCCTGAGACTGTTTTGTCCACTCACATAATTTTCTCTAGCAAAATCAATTTCTCTTTCTGAAGGAAACTTAAAGAAGCAAGATATAGCTGAGAAAATACTTTTTGAGAAACAAACATTTTTAAACGTGATGAAACTAAACCTTTGTGTTCAAGTTTTTAAAGAATGCCACTCCAGCAAATATTCTAGGCACATCTGATTTGGACATGAGACACATTAGTCATTAATAGGCAATGGAATAAAAGCTTTATAAGGATATCAAATGTGAAGTATGCTGAAGGCTTTTGGTATTTGTGTACTTAGTGGAATATAATTAAAAGAATCCCAACGTCTTTGGAAAAACAATTTTGTGATATGTTTACATGTGTCCTTTTGTAAGCTTACACACACACACACTCTCTCTCTCTCTCACACACACACACATCATATGGGCAATGAAATTAGAATTCCATGGCTATTTTTCTCAAAATTTAAGCCATCAGCCATTAATATTTTGAAGTAATTCCTCTTCTATTTCCAGTTTGAGCTGAGCCCATCACAGAAACACTGTGAGAAAGGAAACGAACTGCAGAGATTCCATCTGGCAAATCAGGGGCCTGTAGATCTGACTGTGGTTCAGCCTCTGGCGCCATCAGTTGGGCTCAGAATCAAAAGCTGTGGAAGGAGGTAATTAGCAGGGACGCTAGACCACTCAGTTGGCAACAGCAGGCTTCTTATAGCCACTGGGAAAGTGGGTGGGAAGGGGTTAGGAAATATTCTCTAAAATAACATTGTTCCTTTAGAATGGATGATTGCAATTATAGAGCTATTTTCATGGAGGAAACGTTGACCTTGATTAACACTCATATTGACACGTTTGTTAAGGTGTCAGTACTTAACTGGAAAGTTCAACTATTGGCAAGAACAATGATTACAGATTCTTACTCTGTAAGAAGACAAGAACAGAGGCCAACACTTTCTAACTCACTCACAAACATTAAAGGATCACATGGCCCGGGTGCAGGGACCACCACACTTCTTTGTGGGGAAGGGTGAATTCCGCATCCCATTAATTCCAGCACAAACTAAACCAAGGAGACGCATTTTTGCTAAGGCAATGAAAACATAATTAGACAGGTCACGTTCAGAGGAGAGTGTCCCCTGAATCTGGCCTGACTAGGCTGTTGATTTCTTAAACTTGAGTGTTAAATGGAAAGAAATTGGCTACGTTGAAGGCACTCCATTTGGCTATAGATATGATCATTTACAGATGAAGGCGAAGCAGCCCTGAAGTGAAAAGAAGATGAGAAGACTGTGTTCCAAACTGACCAGCTGAAGGAAAGTTTATATTTAAAAAAAAACAATCACTTGGTCAGTGACTCATGGGGAAAGAATTCTTAAGCTTTCTTCAGGGAAACCCCAGTAAATAACATGTATAATAAAATGGAGAAGGGGCCATCTATTTTGTTGGGCCGTTCAGTCCACATAATAAACCATTTGGCAAAAAAGGAACATTCTGAACACGCTTCTCTCTGGGAAACCCCCAAACGGCAAGCACCACTGTGGCTTCCTTACAGCTTTACAGAATATTCTGTATCTCAGACTTGTATGTGAAATACAAATTTGGAAGAAATGTGGAAAAAAATCTGCTTTTTGTTATAGAGTTGAGGATTTTTTCAGTCGGTTGCTTCCATGATTCACACTGTACTCCGCTCTTCTGAAACTCAAAACCACATATCATAAAAAGCAACACTGGCTCAAGTTAATTCTTCCTGCTTTGTCCCGAGGAGAACCAACTGCTCTAAGTGTGCCCCACATGACACACAAGAGAAATGAATGAAAAGTTCTCGGCCTGCATCAATTTACTGGAATATGGTGTAAATCATATACTTTAAAAGAGATCTGGAGCCTTACTTTTTTTCCCCCCCCCTAATTTGGGGTTTAACTGACATAATCTGTAACAGTTTCAGTTCCTCTCGTTTTAATTAGCAAAAGCTTTTGGAATTTTGTTGTTTTCAGTCTCCAAGAACATAGTGGAAGAAAAAAAAAAAGTTCAGCAAAATGAAATGTGCTTCTGAATGATTAAAGAAAGCCCTATTTGCTGGGGATAGGAATGGTCAGAGTTCTCTATTCGCCAGCCGCCTGCCCACAATGCTTTGTTCAAGCCACACGGTGCCTAATCAGCATGTCTTTAGATTATTTTATGTTAATTAAAATTATGGTTAGTTTTAGAGGTTAATGTATACATGTCCATGTGGCTTCAAAGGCTTCCCAAATTACTGGCTGAGCTCCCTTGCCTTGGGCAGGCCTGATCTGTGATAAAACTGACCACATTAAACCAAGTTTATTGCTATGGAGGTTTTTGTTTTTTTGGTTTTTTTTGTTTTTAACTCAATGGAGAAAATACATTTTGTAGGTTTCTTAAGGAATTTCCCATTTTAAAACACTCTCTCTCTGGATCCCCAAAAAGGTAAGAAAAAAAAGAAGAAGAAGAAATGTAAAAGGAAAGGAACAAAGGAACGGGCTCCTATCAGAAATAAAACAGCTTTACTGGTTACTGAGAGACAACAGACAAGACCCAGAACATGACTGACAGATCACAACTTCCCCACGCCTGCTTTTCTTGTTGTTGTTGTTGTTGTTGTTGTTGTTTCAACTATAGAAACGTCCCAATGCATTGACTTAGTGAGAAAAAAATCCTACCAAAAAAATAACTGACAAGCGGTTACAACAATTGATTCTCATTTGTCACTTTTTGTCACACGGATGGTCAAGCCACTAGTGGTCAATGTCCATCAGTGACTGGAACCATGAAAAGTACATCACAACGGTCAAGATAAACCTTTATGGTCAGAGCTGTGGAGCCCCCGGAAGCGAGGCGGGAGACCAGTCTGCGCGACAGGAACAGACAGAAGCTGGGGCCAGCAATGGGGACAAGAGCGGAGCTTCCCCTGGGAAGGAGAAGCCATCAACCCACGACTTATACTGCAGGGGGATGTGTCAACCCCCATCTCATGCTGATCACATACTAAATTCCCGGAAGGACTCTGACCCAAAAGACTGGGAAGGGGCACATTTTTCATTCACCTCACCATCTATTCCTTAAAACTCTTCGTGGTTCAGGTCCTCGCCACCATTTTCCCTAGACTCCTGTGAGAATCTCCTGACAGCTCTTCCAGGCTCCCATTAAAGTCACCGTCACCTGCCGCTAGACTCAACAGTTACACCTCCACAAATCAGGTGTTACCCTTCCCCACCCATGCCTGGGCAGCCAGGGGCTCCGGAAGGAGCCCCTGAACCCTGAACATACCTTTTATCACCCTCTGTTAGAAGCTTCTCTGAGACAGTGAGCTCTTTAAAAGCAGAAATTACGGGACTTGGTAATTTCTGCATTTTTGGCACCTAGCAAGTGCTTAATAAAGGCTTGTTGAACCAAACTGATGTGAAATGAGAGGAACCATAAGTGACATCAAACTCCAGCAGAGAGGACAAGCAGGAATGACGTATGAAAGAAGGTTGGCTCACAGATCGCCTTAGGGACTGAGAGGTTAATCCAGGCAAGCAGAGGAACTCCCTAAAGCTGAACACCAAGTGTTTGTTGTTCCTTTGGGTGCTCTGACCCCTAAGCACAGCGTGGCATAATCCAACCACAGTATTTTGAGCAGATAACCTGCCAAGTCAGGTCATCATTGGTTTCTGAGCAAATGACTAACGCAGAAAATAGGGCAAGAGCAAGAGTGATCGACAGAGATGAGGTTTCTTCAGGCAATATGAGCCAGTGCAAACGTTCTGGAAACAGACTGGTGGAAAAACAGATGGAAACAGATAATACAGTTTGGGTCAAAGTTTTCAAAAATGGCATCTTCCCCCTGTCCCTACCGCCCAAGGGTAGCAAAGGCAAATTTTCAATACTGGTACAAGTCAGGAAGGAAATTTAGTTAAAGGTAGACTCTAAAATAGTCCCAGGAATGAAATAGTTTCTTGCACATTGAAAAGAAACAACTTAACATACCAAAATATTTCACAACCAGAGGTTACCCTCAACTCTCCTTTAAAAGCAATCAAACATTATTTTCTATTTAGAAAAACAAATGTCAATGAACATCACCATGGTCAAACTTGGCAGGGTACAAAGTATGGAAATCACCAAAGGAGGAAAATGTGAAAATACCTTTTAACAAGTTAATATTATATGGCAGAAGAGTTCCAAAAAGCAAACAGATTTAAAAAACCCTAAAGCTATAAACCTGTACAATTAAATCACCCACCATTTATACGTCTAAAGTCCAGATCTACTTTTGCTCTGGATTTAAAACCAAAATGAAGTACCGCTTGTAACACTTTCAGCCCTTCTGGAAAAACTCCATGGAAGTTTTCAGAGCTTTCTAGCACAAAAGTACAAAGGGGATATGGTAATGACTTCCCTGAACAAACAAATATACAGAAAAAAAGTGAGTGAGTTTGAGCTCTCGGGGCACACCCGGTGGCCTGTGGCTGCTCTCATCCTGAGCCATGAAGAAACGTATTAGGCCCCTCCAGCTCTTCCTTCCAGCCTGGGGACCGCCAACAGTTGTTTTCAATGAGGGCCATGGTTACCATGGTTACCATTTTCCCTACCAGCAAAATGATTTGCTATTGATCACAGCTGACAGGGACTTGAGGCGGAGAGAGAAGTGGGGGGAAGGGAAGTGGGGGGGGAGGAAAATGGAGGAGGAAAATGGAGGAGGGAAATGGGAGGAGGGAGGGAGGGGAGAGGGGGGTGGGAGGGGGTAGAGGTATGAAACTCAGAAAGCTGAGTTTCTAATAAACCCAGACACAGGGCATGATTCTTAGCATTACCTCAATCTACCTCACAGTACAATCAAAGGTCACAGGTATAACTCTCCCCCAAAGGTGAGGGAAGGGATATGTTAATAGTTTTTGACCCCTACTCTACGCCTAGTGTTAGTACCTAGAGGAGTCATTACAGAACTTTAGAGGTTATCAAAACAACCCTGGGAGCTTCCTTAAAATGCAGATTCCCTAGGAGCCATCCTGAGATATTTAGATTTCTGAGACTTGGGAGTGGACGGGAAGTTTGCATTTTTTAAAAGCAGCCTGGGTGTGTTTGATGCAGGTCTGATGGCCCACACTGAGAAACCCTAAGCCAAAGGCTGCTTCTCATCCTTTTGCCTGTTTTGCAAGAGTGAGTCCCAATCAACACTGACGCTACTAGATGGTGACAGGTATTGTTTGAAGAAGAGCGGGAGTTATTATTTGGTAAAATAAATTCAATTGCAGTGTCAAATTCCCATTCCCATTCTAGGACTCTCAAATTAAAAAAAAAAAAATGCTAACGTGCTGTGTCTCACCAGAAGAAAGAGAGAGAGAGAGAGAGAGAGAGAGAGAGAGAGAAACAATGTATCTCAACATTTCTAAAAATCAAACCTTCTCCTTAAATAGGCTGAGCATACTTTGGAAATGCTTCTATATAGAGCTTTTATGTAAGAAAATACAAAAGCAGAGAACTACCCAGGAGGATCAGCCGCAATACCTAGATGGAAATGGTTTATAGTAGGGCACCGCAGAACACTCTGGAGCAAAGATGCTGGGTTATAGACAAATCCTGAATGTAAAGGTCAAGCAGTAGCTGAGCAGCAGGTCGCTCAACTGATGCCTTTCAGAGGGTCAGCAGATAGTGAGGTCCTTGTAAACAGCAAGCTTGGAGAAGTGATGCTATTTGGAGAATGAGAATGTTACTGGAAGTCAGAACGACTCCTGGGTCCAGAACCATGGCACCTTAACAAAGCGTAAGAGACCATCCAAGTGTAAAACCAATGGTACTGAAGCTAGCCAACACCTTTTCCGAACTGACCCTGTTCCTGGCACTGTTCTACACCCTCCACAAGGATTAGCTCATTCGTGAGGTAGAGAGGACCATCAAGGTCCATTTAACAGATGAAGAGGGAGACTCCGAGTAACTTGCACAAAGTCGCCCCCGCTACCAAGTGGCAGAGCTGGGATTTGAGCTCCGACTGGAGTTTTAAAACTCTGCCCTTCTTTGTTCCTCTCATCAGATGGGTCAGTGGGTTTGCGGTTTAAGGAAACTATTTGAGCAGCAGAGATTTTTGCTTGTTTGTTTTTTAAGGAAAGGCAAGTGATTAAATTGGCAAGGATTAAATAAGCTACGGGAGAACTGTGTTGCTCATTGCAGGTTAGGGTCAGGTGAGATGTGAATTGCTTGGGCTTTGAAGAAGGTAATTTGGTGGCATAAATAAAAAACTCTGTACCCATTCCCTCTGATACGAATTCTACTTCTAGGAACCTACTTGAAGGAAGTAATAAAAAATGTATATGAAGAATTATGCACAAAGATGTTTACCCTAAATTTACATATAATAAAAAAATTGGTTGAAACTGAATATGTATTAGAAAATTCAGCAACTTTAGATTCAAAACTAGGTGCGAATTAAATCCTGACTCCCTCACTTATTAAGTATGTGATCTTTGGCTAGTTGGCTACCTCTACGAAGCTGCATATTCTTCATCTCTAGAATGGAGAACATAATGTTTACTTTACAGCAGGGACTCTCAACAGTAGTACTCTTGACATTCAGACATTTAATTCTGAGCTTTATAGGATGTGTAGTAGCGTCCCTGATCTCTACCCATTAGATGCCAGTAGCTCCCTTCAACCCAACTGGGATAGTCAGAAATGTCTCCAGATATTGCTAACTGTCCCCAGTTAAGAACCACGGTCTTACAGGATTGTTGTGAAGATTACAAAAGGCAGGGGAGGTAAAGCTAGTAGAAGGAAATAGAATGAAAATCCAAGAGGAAATGGAAACCACAATGAGCTATCACTTCACACTGTCACAATGGCTAGTAACAAAAAGACAAGAAATAATAAGTGTTGGTGAGGACGTGGAGAAAAGGGGGCCCTTGTGCACTGTTGGTGGTGATGCAGTGCAAATTAGTGGAGCCACTAATTTCCATACTGGAAAACAGTATGGAGTTCTTCAAAAAAAATGAATTACCGTAAGACTCAGTAATTCTATTTCTGGTTATTTATCTAAAGAAAATGAAACACTAATTCAAAAAGTTAATATAAGCATTATTTACAATAGCCAGTATATGGAAGCAACCTAAGTATCCAACCATAGATGAATGGATAAAGATGAAATATTACTCAGCCACAAAAAAGAATGAAATCTTCCATTTGTGACAACATGGATGGACCTAGAGGGTATTATGCCAAGGGAAGTAAGTCACACAGAGAAAGATAAACACCATATGACTTCATTAACATGTGGAATCTAAAAAACAAAACAAATGAACAAACAGAACAAAATAGAAACAGACTCATAGATACAGAGAACAATCTGGTGGAGACCAGATGGGAGGAGATGGGGAAATGGGCAAAATAGGGTAAGAGGGTAAAGGGATACAAACTTCCAGTTATAAAATAAATAAGATACCAGGATGCAATTTACAGCACAGGCAACATAGTCAATAATACCGTAAGAATTTTATATGGTGACAGATAGTAGCTGTACTTATTGTGGTGATCACTTCATAATGTATATAAAAGTGGAATCGCTATGTTGTACACCTGAAACTAATAATACATGTCAAATATGCTTCAATCAAAAAAAAAATCCAGGAGCACAGAAATAACCGACTAAAGCATAGTCCTAAAATATGCTAAAAAGATGACCCCATCAGAGAGGAGGACCATCCCTTGTACTGGGAACACAGAGACACAAGGTAAGGAAATAAACAATCCTGAGAGTCTTCCTTTTTATAATGTTATTATCCCTATTTCGAAAAAAAGACTAAGATACAAAGAGGTCTTTTTCCCAGGGTACAAAATAGGTTAATAGAGCTGAGAGTAAAGCTCAATCAGATTTGAGTTACATATGTTGGGGGGAAAAGCCCACTAATTAGTTTTATTGGTATATTATTTTGCCTAGCCTTTAAGAATGAGGTGTGTAAGCAGTCTGGCAATGTATGTTGGAGATTTGGTTACAGTAATTTCAGATGAACCAATCATGGTGATCAGGTTAATGGCTAGAGATTTGGGAAGCTATTTCTCCTGTCTCATTGTCACTCCCTTTCTCTTCCCTATTCCTACCATTCCCCAATTTCCCTCCTTTGCACTGTCACCTACTTCTTCCCTGAAACTATATGCCTAAGTTCACAGTTTCTGACTTGGTTCTTCCATCATTTATGTTCATTCATTGCTTGGTTCCATAAATATTTACTCACTACCTATTATGTCCCAAGTTCTAGGGATATGATAAGTAAACAAAACCACTGGGGGAAGTACAATTGAAGTACAGTTAGGCAGACAATAACCAAATAAGAAACAGATTAATTAATCATATACAGAATTATACAAATTACCAATATACAAAATTCTGTTCTGTCAAATCTGTGCCTAACGTTCCCTGTCTAGTATTAAAATTTAAATACTGCTTTCTCACCATCTGGGAGGCCTTCCTATTTACTAAGCAGTTGTAATACAGTGTCTTTGTTAAAGATCTATTCCAGGACCACAAGAACTATGCCGTTTTAATAGAATCCAAGCTGAGACTTAGACAGCCACCACTCCCTGATGTGATATTCATATTCCATAAATCTATACAGTACTATAAATTATATACTTTTATCATTCACCATAATTATAACCCCCTCGGGACTTCCCATGAATTAGAAATGTAAAATTGTTAAAAAAAAAAAAAGCCTTCATAAGACTTGACTTCTACAACTGACTCCAGTAATTTTGTCACATTTGAGGAAAACCAAAGTGTCTAGGTTGATGCTTCAATACCTGAAAACTCTACTTCTAAATGTGCTGAGCAAATTGATGTGGACGGCTTTATCTTTGGGTCTAGGTGTACTGGCCATCTTCAAGTGACTTAAAAAAATTGATTCGCAGATGATACATTCCATACTTTGGTGAAGAAAGTGTCCCTTTCGACAACCGGTGAGCTGAACTGTTAGACCACGTGGAAAGGGCCAAATGACAATGTTTAGGTTGGAACATTAAAGGTTTTTCTTGATAAAGGCTCAGATTTTCACTGTACCTAAGTGAATCTATTTTCATATCTTGTTATAACGCTTAAATATAGAAATATTTTAACTTTTCTGTTTTCATGGAATTCTAATTTTGAAATTGGCTTTTAATGGAAGCACATAAAAGTTACCCAAATTTATAAAAACTGGGTTTTACTTATTTAATGAAAGACATATGTTCACAAAAAAAAGTGTTAGGAAAGGCAATTCTTTGTAACACTCACAATCCTTGACCCTGAACCTCTTGACCAAGTACGTGAGTCCAAGTACGCAAACCTCTTAAGTTATTGTCATATTTTCTTAGGCAAACCAGCACACCAAAGGACAGGGAATATTTTTCAAATGAAGCAGATACTGGTGAGGCATGATAGGAAGTGCGGACTGCATACGTTCGCAGTTTACAGCCTGAACAGATTCTAGATCTTCAACCAATCCTAAGTAAATTGGGCTCAGTTAACGAGGATCAGTGATTTAAATCTTCATAGGTTAGATTTTTAGTACAGGAGGATCTTGCATACTTCTTTCAAGCTAGGTCAGGGTCTTACCAACCTTTACACTGTTGACACATTTGACTGGATAATTCTTTCTTACGGAGGCTGTCCTGTAAATAATAGGTGCTGGCTTGTACTCACTAGATGCCAGTAGTACCTCCCCAGTCTGACAACCAAAAACGTCTCCGGATATTGCCAAATGTCCCCCAGGGAGCAAAACCATCCCTTGTTGAGAACCAATGAGCTAAGTGGAAATAACACTTTTTCCTGGTTTCTTATGTAAGGGAATAATTGCAGTGATAGAAGGATTTTAACAGGTTAAGTCTTTTTTTAAAGCTACATTTTGCTCTTTGCATCAGATTCTTATTTTTTGTTGTTGTTGTTTTGCCTAATTCCTTGGTGTCACTAATTCTCTTTGAAGCCATGTGACATAAAATAAAAAAATTGTGTGACTAATGACTACTAAAATGACTAAAATGAAAATGGCCCAATTAGAACTTTCTTCACTTAAAATTTGGTCAGAAAATAGCAATTTATGCTGCAAAATGTGTGTCATAAAGTTGGTTTAAACATCCCATTTTATTATACAATTAGATAACTGTAAATAACATTAGTCTTTGAATTTAGGGCTGATTCAGTTAGTTGGTACACAACTGAATATATTTCCTAAAGCCTTATTTATATACTATTTTTCTTTTTAGAACTTTGTATACTAGATTTTGCTCACCCCAATTAATTAAGAGAAATCCATTCCTAACTTTGTACTAAAATAATATGCATCACATTGGGACAAACAAAATAAAATGCTTTAGAAAAGAACACGGTCATAAAATATGCTAGTCCTTCTTCACACTTAAAAAAAAAAAAAAAGGAGTCCTAATTAAGTGACTTGTTTTAGGTTTCATTCCGGGATACCTGTCTATGGGCTCCACCCATTCAGATTGTTTAATTTTTAATCTACAAGTGTATAGCTTCTATGTAACAATTATCATTTACCAACTGAGTTCAGGCATACATTCAAATGGCCTTCTTGCTTCTTATAAAGTGTCCCATACCCACTCGTTCAGCCTACTTAAATGTTACTGTTCCTCCCCCACTTCAACACATAGTCTTGGTATAAAGAGTTTCCTTATCTTACTGGGTTTCTAAGTTTGTAAAAATAATATAGGATTACGTTAACAAATCAGTTACTATACGAGTGTCTAAAAAACTTACAAATACCCTTAGCTTTTCTTCAAACCCATCTCCTATACCTTTCTGTGTATAGAAACATAGGTGTGCGTGCCTGAGGATGCACTTCCACAACTTTTCTTTCCATGTCTCCTTAGATGGTTTCTCCTCTTCCACTGTATTTCTAAAGGAGAGAGAATTCCATACTCAGTTCTCTTCTCTTTGGTTTCTACACCTTATCCCTAGCTGTGAAAGTTTACATACCTAACAATATCCGGATCTCTGTCCGAAGCCCTCTCCTCTCCACTCAGATGTATACATTTAACGGTCTAGAAGATATCTCTACTTGGATGCGGAGGGAGTCATTCAAATATCTGGTTTTCCTCTAAGGACTTGGTAATATGGTACCTCCCTGCCCATTTGAGATTTGGTGTGGCCATGTGGTTCACTTTGGATAATAAAAAGGGTATGGAAATGACACGTCACATTCAGACAGAAGCATTAACGGCCAGTCTGTGACTTTCCACTCATTCTTTTTCCCGTGCCATGGGAATCAGCAATAATCTGACCAACCTGAGTCTTGAGAATAACAAGGAGCAGAGACCTCGACAACTTGAGGTGGGCAAACAGCAGGAGCAAGAAATAAATCTTAGAGGATGAAGCCACCAGATTTGGAGGGCCGTTTGTTGCAGCAGTAGAACTTAGTCTATCCTGACTCAACACTGATGTGTCTGAGACATCCCAAATTTAACATGGTCAAAACAATACTACCCATTGCATTTTCTCCTTTCCCCATATTACTCATATTTTTAAATGGCACAAACATGTATCTGTTGTCTAAGACTTAATAATCTTTTCAAAATTTTACTCACTCTCACTTTCCATGTCTAATCCATCAGTAAATCTTAAAAGATTGGCTTTACCATCAAAGTATATCCCCAATCCAACCACTTCTCAGTATCTCCACTGCTGCGATCTTAACTCAAGCCATCACCTCTCCTCGGAACTGCCACAGCAGGCTTTAGACTTCCCCCACAGACCCTGCTCCCATTTGTTGTTTTTATTACTGTCTTGTCTTTTTTTTTCTTTTTTAATATTTATTTGACACAGAGAGAGAGAGAGATCACAAGTAGGCAGAGAGGCAGGCAGAAAGAGAGGGGGAAGTAGGATCCCAGGACCCTGAGATCATGACCTGAGCCGAAGGCAGAGGCTTTAACCCACTGAGCCACCCAGACCCCCCTATTACTGTCTTTTCTTATTAATTTGTAAGAACTCTTTAAACTTCGGCAAATAAAATATTAACTCTGCCTGTCCTGTATGTTGTAAATGTCATCTCAATTTTAGCTTTCTTTTTTTCATATAAACCTGGTTCAATCTTTAGATTTAAGTCACTGGTTTTAATAGTTGCTAGCCTTAATCTGTTTAGTTCTTTTTTTTTTTTTTTAAGATTTTATTTATTTATTTAACAGAGAGAGACACAGTGAGGGAGGGAATATGAGCAGGGGGAGTCGGAGAGGTGGAAGCAGGCTCCCCACTGAGCAGGGAAGTCCGATGCAGGGCTCCATCCCAGGACCCTGGGATCATGACCTGAGCCAAAAGCAGATGCTTAATGACTGAGCCACCCAGTTGCCTTAATTTTAATTTTTGCTCAAACAAGAGGGCCTGGTAGAGTACATAGCAAAAACACAGTTGATTTTGTTCAATAGCCAACATGACTCTGAAAACAAAAGGTTTTTGGTTTTTTTTTTCTCCTCAAGAGGAGCATTTCTTAGTAGAGACTCTAATTATGATCCCAAGACTTCAACTGTCATCCTGTTTTTCAATTTTCCGATTAGACATTTTGCTGCATAAATGAATGAATTCAAGGCAAATGAATTAACTTTTGGATATAAATTTTGCAGAGTTCTTTTCATTTGCTTCATATTATATGTTACCATCTTTAAACCTCAAGTAGATTCTTAAAATAGTAGAAGATATAGGGCCAGAAATTAAGCCATGTAATGGTTCCCTGATAATCCTCAGATAAAATATATATATATATATTTGTACATTTGCACAGCGTCGTCATAGTGGGCAATGGTGCTGACAGGTAAAACCATGGAATTTAAGGAAGAAGGATTGGTCCAGGAAGATGGGGAGACTGGGTACCATGGAATTTCAGCATGTGAAACAAAGGCACTATTGAGAGCCCCAGGCAATGAGGGAATGTAAGCGTCAGAGTCTCATAATATAATCCTTCAAAAATATATAATTCAGTGAAAAAAATAACATATTTGTACATCCACAGTAAAGGGAAATAAATGAACAAAACCTATATATTCATTAGAAATGTAATAATAGACAGGATTACGCAATTATGCCTCATTTGTCGAGTCTTAGATCTTAATTTCCATTATTTATATTGTTATCTTTAACTTTCCTATAGAGTTTAATCTACTTATGTTCTATATTTTTCCTTCTGAATATTATTTTCGGCATTTTATATTTCTTCTCACTATCCTCCACTTAAATATCTCTTTTTCATTAAAAAAATTTTATTACTGAAGTATAGTTGACATATAGTGTTATAGTGGTCTAAAGTGTGTTTAAAACATTGCACAAATGTCAGTTATCAAGGAAAGTGAGAAAATGATACAGGAACAAAATTTAAAATTGTACATACTATTAATATTTTGATGTGTATCTTCTCAGGATTTCTATGTGCAAATATATAAATATAAATATCATCCTGTATAAAGCTTTTAAAGCAAAAATGGGATTATGTTATCCATGGTGGGTTTTTTTTCCCAGCTAATTTATCATGGAAATCTCTACTGGAGTCGATATATACTTACATTAAAAAAAAATTTGCTTCAAAGCATTTCATTGATGTACCATACTCTACTAAACCAATCATCTATGATAGATATTGATGCAGTTTTCAAATACCGGTAATGAATAATGTTTCAAAGTCATTTAGGAACAAATACCTTTGAACAATTATTGAATTATTTGATCAAAATAAATGTTTTAGAATTGCTTGGCCAAAAGGTTAGCATATAACCGAAGCATTCAATACATAACACCAACTGGCCACCTTCCAGGAGGGCTATGTCTACACTCTGCCACATCTTGTTTACAAGAAGGACAGCTTCCTCATTACTACATATCATGACAATTCTTTCACATTTCTCACAATTTGAAAGGTCAAAAATGATGTATAGCTGGCTATTTTAATTTACAATTTTTTGTTGCTCATAAAACTGGACTTTATAGCAGTCTTTTTTTTTTTTCTCCCTTTTACGGTATTAAATGAATGTCTATTGATTTGATCAGCTTTCTTTTTTTCCTAATAGGTTTTTGTTCTGTTTTAAATGAATCAAATAGAAACATTTCTATTTTGAGGATATTAATCCCTTAAAATGTCATACATGCTGCAATATTTTTAAATGTTTACTGTCTTCTGTACCATACGAAAGCTTTAAATTTGTATGTAACTTAAGCTCTCATATTTTTCTTTCATTATTTTCCAATTCACTAATCTTTAATCATTATTTTTTCTTTAGATTTTGTTGCTCACTTTCCCAACCTTTTAAATTTTTTTACTTCCATTAAAAATAATAATTCCATTTAAAGTTATTAGTTTTTCTCTGTGTATAGCATTGGCTCTATCTTACAATATTTCCTATTTAGAGTTTTCATTGTTATTATATCCCAAATAGTCTATTAAGTATCGATTTCCATTTGGATCCATTTTGGAGTGTATTTCCTTGTCCTGAGTAGATCAGTTTTTCCACTTAAAGTTTGCTATGTATGTCTAGTTTTCTATAGCTTTTGTAGCTTATCAGATATCCAATATTTATATATTTAAAAAATACGCACACATGTATCTTTTGAATCAACATTTCTTATAATAATCACATTCTTTTTCATTTTAGTTTTTGTCCAGTTGATCTGCCAGAGATAGGGAGAAAAATTTTAAACTCTTACAACTATAATGATTCTGGTAGGATTTCACTGTACAGTATGATAATCACATAAAGGTAAATTAATAAAAAATTAATTTATATTTTTATAAAAATGTTTCTGTAAGTTTTAAATTTCAACCCAAAACTTATCACACCGGAATTTCTAAAATCCTGCTTGACCATAACATGTTTTCAAAAGAGAGGTATAAAAATTTTCCTTTTGGGGCACCCAGGTGGCTCAGTCATTAAGTGTCTGCCTTTGGCTCAGGTCATGATCCCAGGGTCCTGGGACTGAGCCCCACATCGGGCTCCCTGCTCCCCATGCTTGTGCTCGCTTTCTATCAAATAAGTAAATAAATAAAATCTTTAAAAATAATTTCCATTCAAACCAATCCCATTAAAAAATATCAGCCATACAAAAAGATGTTTAAAATACCGTGAGAGACTACTGAGAGGGGCCAAGATGGCAGAGTAAGAGGACCCTAAGCTCACCTTGCTCCATAGATACACTCACAGATGAGTGTATGTAGTGAGTAAGTGTAGATGACACTCACATAGGTGTAAATACCCAGAAAATGACCTGAAGACTGGCAGAACAAACTCCACAACTAAAGGTAGAGAAGAAGCCACCCATCAAAGAGGGTAGGAAGGGAGGAAAGTAGTGGGGACACATTGTAATTAAAATGGCCAAAAGGAGTGACAAAAAGAATTTTAAAAGAAGCAGGAGTTAAAAGAAGATAGTTACATACAAGGGAAACTCCATAAGGCTATCAGCAGACTTTTCAAAGTGCTGAAAGGAAAAATCTGCAGCCAAGATTACACTATCCAACAAATCTATTATTGAGGACAGAAGGAGAGAGAAAGAATTTCCAGACAAACAAAAGCTAAAGGAGTTCATGACCACTAAACTAGCTTATAAGAACGGTTGAAGAGGACTCCCTGAGTGGAAAGAAAAGACCATAAGAATAAAAAAATGTAGGAAGCAGAAAAGCAGTGAAAATAAGTATATCTGTAAAAATCAGTCAAGGGACTCACAATAAAAGAATGTAAAGCATGACATCATATACCAAAAATGTGGCAGGGAGAGAAGTAAATAATGGGCTCAAACTTAAGCGACCATCAACTTAATATAGACTGTTATACGCAGATGTTATATACAAACCAAATGGTAACCACAAATCAAAAACCAGGAATAGATGTGCAAAAAAAGAGAGAAAAGAATCCAAGTATAGCATTAAAGTAAGCAAACCATGAAAGAGAACAAGGGAAGAAAGGATCAGAGAATACGAAAAAACAACCACAAGTTACAAAATAGCAATAAATACATACTTATCAATAACTACTTTGAATGTAAATGAACTAAACACTCCAATGAAAACATAGGGTGACAGGCTGGATTAAAAAAAAAAAACCCATATGCTGCCTGCAAGAAACTCATTTAAGACCTAAAACCACGCGTAGACTGAAAATGGGGATGGAGAAACATTTATCATGCAAATGGATGTCAAAAGAAAACTGGGATAGCAATACTTCTATCAGACAAAATAGACTTTAAAACAAGGACAGTATATAACAAAAAGGACAATCCAACGAAAAGTTTTAACAATTGTAAATATTTATGCACCCAACGTGGGTGCACCCAAATACACAGAACAGTTAATAATAGGCATAAAGGTACTAATTGATAGTAATACAATACTAGTAGGGGACTTTAACACTCCACTTATGTCAGTGGACAGATTCATCCAAATACAGTATCAACAAGGAAACAGAGATTTTGAATGACACACTACACTAGATCAGATGGATTTACAGATATATTCACAACATTCAATCCTAGAAGAGCAGAATACACATATACATTCTTTTCAAGTGCACACAGAACATTCTCCAGAATAGATCACATTTTAAGCTAGAAAAATAAAAATCTTAACCAATTCAAAAAGATTGAAGTCATACTATACATCTTTTCTGACCACAATGCTATGAAACTAGAAATCAACCATAAGAAAAAAAATCTGGAGAAGGCATAAATAACATAGAGGTTAAACATGCTACTAAATGATGACTAGGTCAACCAAGAAATCAAAGAAGAAATAATTACATGGAGGGGTGTCTGCCTAGCTCAGGCCACAGAGCATCTGACTCTTCATCTCAGAGTCATAAGTTTGAGCCTAGGGTTTAGGTGTAGAGGTTACTTAAAAAAATTTTATTTTTTAAATTACGTGAAGAAAAATGAAAATGAAAACACAATGGTACAAAATCTCCGGGATGCAGCAAAAGTGGTTTTAAGAGGAAGTTTATAGCAATACAGGCCTGCCTCAAGAAGCAAGAAAAATCTCACATAAACTACTTAACTTTACACTTAAAGGAGCTAGAAAAAGAACAGACATAATCGAACACCAGCAGAAGAAAGGAAATAATAAAGATTAGAGCAGAAATAAATGATACTGAAACTAAGAAAATGATAGAACAGACCAATGAAACCAGGAGCTGGTTCTTTGAAAAGATCAGCAAAATTGATAAACTTCTAGCGAGACTTATCAAAATAAGAGTTTCATTTCACAAACGAAAGAGGGAAAATAACAACCAACACCACAGAAATACAAAGGATTGTAAGAGAGTATCATGAAAAATTATATGCCAACAAATTGGCGAACCTAGAAGAAATGGATAAATTCCTAGAAACATATAAACTATCAAAACCGAAGCAGGAAGAAACAGAAAATTTGAATAGGCCAACTACCAACAGTGAAAATGAATCAGTAAACAAAAACCTGCCAACAAACAAAAATCCAGGACCAGATGGCTTCACAGGTAAATTCTACCAAACATTTAAAGAAGAGTTAATACCTATTTCTTCTCAAACGTTTCTGAAAAATAGAAGAGGAAGGAAAACTTCCAAATTCACTCTATGAAGCCAGCATTACTCTGATACCAAAACCAGATAAACACACTTAACTAAAAAGAGAACTACAGGCCAATATCCCTGATGAATACAGATGCAAAAATCCTCAACAAAATATTGGCAAATCAAATCCAACAATACATTTAAAAAAATCATTCACCAGGATCAAGTGTGATTTATTCCTGAGATGAAAGGGTGGTTCAATATTCACAAATCAATCAATACATCAATAAGATAAAAATATGATAATTTCAATAGACACAGAAAAGGTATTTGACAAAGTACAACATCCATTCATGATGAAAACTCTCAACAAAGTAGGTTTAGAAGGAATATATCAAAACATAATAAAGGCCATAAACGAAAAACCCACAGCTAACATCATACTTCATGATGAAAAACAGTTTCTCGCCTAAGGTCAGGAACAAGTCAAGAATATCCACTCTCACCAGTTTTATTCAACATAGTACTGGAACTCAGCCATAGCAATCGGACAACAAAAAAAAAAAATAAAAAACATCCAAATTGGTAAGGAAGAAATAAAACTTCCACTATTTGCAGATGACATGATACTATGAGAAAACCTTAGAGATTCTACCAAAAAATTACTAGAATGTATAAATGAACTCGGTATGGTTGCAGTATACAAAATCAATGTACAGATATCTTTTGTATTTCTATACACTAATAATGAAGCAGTGGAAATTTTTTTTGAGGGGGGAAGGGAATTTTTATTTTTTTGGGAAGGGAAATTTTTAAAAAGCCCATTTACGGATGCATCTAAAATAATAAAATACCTAGGAATAAACTTAATCAAAAGGTGAAAGACCTAGAGTCTGAAAACTATAAACATTGATAAAAGAAATGGAAGATGATGCAAAGAAATGCAAAGATAGTCCAGGCTCATAGACAGGATGAGCAAATATTGTTGAAATGTCTATACGCCCCAAAGCAATCTACACATTTAACATAATCCCTATCAAAATACCATTTTTTTTCTCACAGAACTAGACCAAACAATACTAAAATTTCTATGGAGCCACGAAAGACCTAGAATAGCCTAAGCAATCTTGAGAAAGAAATACAAAACTAGTATCACAATTCTAGACTTCAAATTATATTGCAAAGCCATAGTAATCTAAACAGTATGGTACTGGCACAAAAACAGACACATAGATCAATAGAGAAGGATAGAAAGCCCAGAAATAAACCCACAATTATATGGTCAATTAATCTTCGATAAAGGAGGCAAGAATATGCAATGAGCAAAAGGCAGTCTCTTCAACGAATGGTGTTGGGAAGCCTGGATAGCTACATGCAAAAGAATAAAACCGGACCACTCTCTTACATCATACACAAAATAAACTCAAAATGGATTAAGATCTTAAATGTGAGACCTGAAACCATGAAAGTCCTAGAAGAGAGGACAGGCACTAATTTCTCTGACATCGGCCATAGCAGTATCTTTCTAGGTATGTCTCCTGAGGCAAGGGAAACAAAAGCAAAAATAAACTATTGGGACTACATCAAAATAAAAAGCATCTGTGCATCAAAAGAAATAACCAACAAAACTTAAAGGCAACCTACTAAATGGGAGAAGACATTTGCAAATGACATATCCAATAAAGGGTTAGTATTCAAATTAGTAAAGAACTTATACAACCTAATACACATTAAAAAACCCAAATAGACCAGCGAAAAATGGGCAGAACACAAAAACAGACATATCTCCAAAGAAGACATCCAGACGGCCAACAGACACATGAAAAGATGCTCAACACCATTCAACATCAGGGAAATGTGAATCAAAACCACAATGAGATATCACTTCACACCTGTCAGAATGGCTAAAATCAAAAATTCAAGTGTTGAGGAGGAGGTGGAGATAAAGGAACCCACGTGCACAGTTGGTAGGAACACAAACTGGTGTAGCAACTGTGCAAGACAGTGTGAAGTTTTCTCAAAAGAATCGAAAATAGAATCACCCTACAATCCAGTAATCATGCTAGTGGGTACTCAAAGAATACAAAAACACTAATTTGAACGGATATATGCACCCTTGTTTACTTTACTGCAGGATTATTTACAAAAGTGAAACTATGGAAGCAGTCCAAGTGTCTGTCAATAGATGAATGGATATACATGTGGTATATATACAATGGAATATTATTCAGTCACAAAAAAGAATGAGATCTTACCATTTGCAACAACACGGCTGCACTAGAGACTAAGTGAAACAAACCAGTCAGAGAAAGACAAATACTATGATTTCATTCACATGTGGAATTTAAGAAACAAAACAGCAAAGGGGGGGGTGGAGCTATAAGCCAACAGGTGATGGGCGTTAAGCAGCTCACTTGTCATGATGAGCACCAGGTGATGTGTGGAACTGCTGAACCACCATATTGAATCACTACATTGTACACGTGGAACTGATATATATTAACATGGTACTTTACACTGGACATAAAATTTTAAAAACAATACTCAGAATATGTCAAAAGAGCTATGAAGAAAAAATTATTCTCATTATTTCTCATTAACCAGAGTGAAGTCCCTTATTTTGAAAACAATAGAGGAAATAAAATATACACAAGCCCCATGAACCCTTCAGAAGGTCCCATTCTATCACCCACTGTGAGCTTTTCTGAGCACCAGGTCAATCTTCACTTTCTTATAGAGTCTATTTGGCAAGATTAATAAATTCGGAAACATCATATAGATTGCAACTCACTTTCAAAGTCTTCTGCCTCCAATTGAACTGCCCCTTCCTCCAGCTGATTAAGCTAAAAGTCGAAAGGGGGAGGGGGCACAGTTCAAAACCTAAGGGTTCAGCAATGGTCTTTTAACATAGGTTTGCCAAAAAAAAAAAAAAGAACC
Source organism: Nasua narica (assembly GCA_028533885.1). NCBI lineage: Eukaryota > Metazoa > Chordata > Mammalia > Carnivora > Procyonidae > Nasua > Nasua narica. The sequence goes on along the minus strand of CM052814.1, from coordinate 51,880,449 downwards.
AAAGGTTTTTTGGTGTTGCGAAGACTGAGACAGACAGTTCTTTTTTATATGCACATGGAACTAAAATAACACTTTGAGGCCAGTAAATTTTCCTTTCTCTTCACTTTAATGATACTCTTATTGGGTTATGCATAAATTAAGCAAATCAGATGGGCTCTCTTTAAATCCCAGGGAAATACATTTTCTAACCTTCTCTAAGAAAATCAGGGAAAGCATATACGTTATTCAAAGAAAATAAAAAACCCTAGTTGAGCTGACGATACCTAAACTGCTTAGAATGTTCTGATTTGCGGGGTGCCTGGTGGCTCAGTGGGTTAAAGCTTCTGCCTTCAGCTCAGGTCATGATCTCAGGGTCCTGGGATTGAGCCCCGCATCGGGCTCTCTGCTCAGTGGGGAGACTACCTCCCCCTCTCTCTCTGCCTGCCTCTCTGCCTACTTGTGATCTCTGTCAAATAAATAAATAAAATCTTTAAAAAAAAAAAAGAATGTTCTGATTTGCACTTACACATATTTTAATTATTAGAAAGGAAATATACATTATGATACTGTACTTTCTGGTTTTTTATAGGTTTGGTGATGGGTTTTCAGGGTTATCTATAGTCTCTCACCTTCAACCAACTGCCAGAGTTTAGGGGTTGAAGGCCTGGCGTAAGAGACAAGACAAATTATCATGCATTTAACATCTATGTTCTTCAGTATGATACATTGTGGTAATATTTGATCTGGCACACTCTATCTTTGCAAATGACTTCTAGAACCCAGTGGAGCCCCAAAATAAATACTCTAGGTAATAACTACTTTTCCTATTAATGGAGGCCAAGTGTGTCCACTTGTCTTGCTGAATGTGTTGGGAAATCACTAGACAAAGTATTTTTTAAATCTAAAAACAAGTGTTTAAATCTGATTTTCCTTTCTTAAACAGCAAAGCCCTCCAATATGTGTTATATTGTGGCATTTAACTTAACCAGAATGTAATACTTAGGTTTTTTTAAAAAATTGTTTTGGCATGTTTTGGTTCTATTTCTCCTTTTTAAATATTCCTTCTCTCTAATCAAGGTGGTCAACTTAATACTTCTGCCAGAAGAAATGTAAGAATCCTATACTTCAAGAAGACTGAAGTAAAGGGGTAGTAAATCTTTCTTTTTTTTTTTTAAAGATTTTATTTATTTTCTTGACAGAGAGAGAGCGCGCACAAGTAGGCAGAGAGGCAGGCAGAGGTAGAGGGGGGAAGCAGGCTCCCCGCTGAGCAGAGAGCCTGATGCGGGGCTTGATCCCAGGACCCAGAAATCATGACCTGAGCCGACGGCAGAGGTTTTAACCCGCTGAGCCACCCAGGAGCCCCGTAAATATCTCTTTCAAAGGTAATAAAAGATTCATAAGAGAAGAGATTAAATTCAGTTTTTCCCCATAAATTAAAAATTTTTTGAAGCTTTCATTTCTGGATTCATCAGGATTTCTTTTTTTTTTTTTTGGTTTTCATTTATGTTTCTGCACCAACATCATTAAGAAACTTGAGAGCTTTTGTTATAGAATTTTATTCCTTATTAAGTATTTCTCTACCTTTAATTTGCCTAATATCAAAGATACTTAACAAAACCTGAAGTCTTTAATTAAGAAATAAAATTAAAAGTCTAATATATTCCTAGAAATGCCTATCAAGAGAGGGCATCAAATTAAATAAGGAAATTAAATGTCTTCTTTCTAGGACAAGAAACATGGAGATTACTTTTGACCTGAAGGCCTCAGTTCTGCAAATGACTTTCTTATATTTGTGTACAAATTAAGAAAAAGAACAAGAACATCCCTCCCACCCCATTACTGTATATATTTTTTTAAATTCCCAAAAGTAACTCATGAAGCCCTAGACTCTGTCTTCCTCATGCAGACATGGACTTGGAATCCACGGTTCAGGGAAACCCCTCTAAGGAGGAGACAGACTCTACCCTAAGCAATTTAGAGCATCACTATGCCAACAGAAAAACATTTCAAAAGGAAAAATAAGTAATGGGCCTGGAAGGAATTTTTTTTTTTTTTTAAGCAACTGTGATCTCCTCAGAAAAGGAAAATTTGCTTTTTAAGGAAAAATAACAAAACACACACAATTGTTCAAAGAGGAATGTGAACCTTGATGTGTCATTCTCTCATAAGATAAATCTAAAGGGGCATCTATCATGAAGGTTTGTTTCCTTGGAGTTTAGAGGATTAGATCCCAAACTCAGCGTGTAATCTAAAGGAAAATGAAGCAGATCAGCTTAGTTGTTACTGAGAATATGAATATGAATAGTAGCTTGTTCCATAAACCTCAGAATATCCATGTAAGGGTGGGTGTGTGTGTGTGTGTGTGTGTGTGTGTTTGCACTGCATTTAATCTATGTGGGAAGATAAATCCATTCACCCTGCTCATCTAAAGAAACGTTAATTTAGCAGACTTCATTCTCTTTAGAGTCTGGTTAATAGCATAAATAAGAAAACGCCATTCCCTAAGTAAACAATTAGCCATTGTAAGTCTAAAATGAGCCACTTTTTACAGCTGGCCCACGTGTACTGTGGCAGGCAACAAGTTAGGTATGTTGCTTTGGGGACAATTCAGAACAAGCATTCCAGAATCAGAGGGAAAAAAGAATCTCATGTTCTCCTTTCGAAGACTCCAGATCTATACTCTGGAGACAGCACAGCTTGTGTTTCAGTGTTTTCCATTTATCCTGAAATTCTAAGCGAAAGGAAAATAGCATGCAGATGGGCTGTTTGTGATTTCAGGAGGCTCTTTCGTGCCAGAGTCACGGTCAGTATAATGGTCGGATTTTAAAAGTATTAGCATTACATTTTTTCACGATTCATAACATCAACAATGAAAAATTAAGGCATAAGGGCAATAAATACCAGCACCTCCAAAGGAGCCACTCTTCAATTAAAAACCAAAACACTCAGCGCCTGCATCTTTGACACTCTTCAGCTGAGCCTCTGGCACCTGAAGATAACCCCTCAGAGTTTTCATTATGCAGACGGTGGCTCCAGGGGCCTGAGGACCCCGGAAGTTCTTCTGCATCATCCTGGAGGTACTCATACGAGCAGCAGCTTAGCATTGTGGGGTTTTAGGGCTCACTGCATTATAATTATCTGAAAATCAGTAAACTCTATTAAACTGAACATTGCCCAGAAGAACCTGACCAAGCAAGACACAATACATGGATGACTCCTCTAGAGAAGCGTTTTCTTTTGAGACTTTTGCAAATCCCTGTAAGTCATCAGACTTATTTACTACTCAAGAATTGAAATACATCATAGGCTGTAAGAACTAAAATATGGGCTTTTATATTTTGTCCAAATTTTTTTTTCTAATAGTGGTAGTATTAGGGAGAAACAGTATCCTTCGCTTTGCGTAAGAAATCTCTCATTTCACAAGCTACCTGCCGTTTTTAAGAAGTGGACTGAATTCACTGCCTCGCTTCATCACAAATGTCTATCTCGTACTTTCTTTGTAGTATTTTTAACTTTGTTAAACACTGTTACTTGGGTCACAAGCAGTTCTATCCAGACACCAATTCATAAAGTGACACATTTTCAAAAGCGGTCACGACTTCAACATACTCTAGAGCAGCACATTCCATCAAATTAAAGCGCAAGGTTTCCCACATTTGTTTTACATTCTATATGTATGGCTTATGAAGAGCCATTTTGATGAATTCCAGCTGGCTTAAATATGCAGGCAGCCCCTTATAGAACAGATTCTTTTCAATTCTTATTGTATTCAATGAGGCCCATTTTAAGTGGGCCACCTGGTAGGATGAAACACTAATAGTTCTCCATAGAAAAAAGGAAAACAAATCACCCTGCTAAACTTAAGACCATCTTCGCTAACCACACTACTATTATAGAACTGATATAAGTGAGAAGTAGTTCTAATCTTTTGGAAGAACTGAATTTAAATTCAAGCACGCCGGCAACCCTACGAGTGACTCCATCGCTCATTTATCTATTGACAGTAACAACGTTAAGGTCATTTCCACCATCGGTGTGTGTTGCCTGGTCTCCCAAATCTATCACGCACATTCGGTCTCCTCCTCCACCCCCCACCCCACCCTCCCGCTTCCGTCCAGCTGGAATTCATCAGGGTGCAGAAGCCAAGTCAAATGTGGACCCCACCCTCCTCCATCCATTTTGAGGCACCTTCAAAGCCAGAGCACTGATCTAGTTCAGTTTCACCAGCAAAGCCAGCCATCTCGCTATTTCAGACTCCAGCTTGGGGTTTTTATAACTGCACATTAACATGAGAGCTTTGATTTCTGGTCAAAAACTTCGCTGCCCTGAGTTCCATTGGATTGTTGTACCCTTTCTGTGGAAGAGTCTTTATTATTAAATCTTCACAGTCTTCGCTCTCAGAGTTGACCTCTTTCCTTCAAGCATCAACCTCTCCAAACCACCCAATAACCAACCCTGAAGAATGTAACACTGCCCTTCCAAAAGGTCAAAATGGAGCCGCCGTTAGGGTAGTCCAAATGTGTATTTCCCCCCGGAATTTGCAAGCCCTACATCACTGGTGCGCTGTCGCAGACAACCGTCACTTCAACGTGCACAGAAACGCTCTTGCCAAAATACATGCGGTGGGGGGACGGGGGGTGGAGAGAGAGGACTGCAACGGGACAAAGAACTTACTTTGTTGTTCCCCTGTGCACGTAGCCGCAAGGAAAAAAACAAAAAAAGAAATACGTTAAACACAAACTTTAGAGGTAAGGTTTTTCACGCTAGAGCAAAATCAAAACAAATAATTTATTCACTGACATCCCATACATACGGCACCCAGAGCCCATGGGCAAGTCAGAGAATCCACTTATATTAAATGAAATCATACATTTATAACAGCAGAAAATTATGACGGAGATTTCCCCCTTTCTTTCTACCCGGAATCCTTGGAGTATGGGAACCCGGCCAAGAAGCACTGGTTTGAATTGGTAATAAGGGACTGTTAGCATGAAAGGCAAAATAGTTAGTATGTCAGCTTGCCCTTTCCTGACAGCCCCTCCTCCAACATGCCAAGCAGTGGAAAATTTCATCAGCCAATGCGTTTTTCAACAAACACTGCATCCTTGGTTTCAAAGAAGGTGGAAAAAGAAAGGAAAAGGGCGCAGAGGGAAGGGGTGGGTGGTTCTGGGGAGACAGGGTAAGCAGACCAAGTTACGACCAACATCTGCACCGTTCCTCTGCTTCATAAAATATGAGTTTTGTCTCGGGTTGGCATGGGAAGCGAAAGCTGTACAGTGGGGACGAGGCCAAAATAAACACGGGTCCACATTCAAGAAAATGGGTCTGGAAAGGTTAGTCACCCAAAAAAATGTAGTCATTTCTAAAAGAGACACTCCAGATAGAGACACAGAGAGCAGCCAGCGACAGGCGGCGGGCAAATGTGTCTCCTGTTTCCAACCAGAGCTGCGAGAGGATGATTTATATCAAACAATTTAACTCACATATGGCTTAAAAAAATAAAACGGTGATTCATGGCTCCCAGGGCAACCCAAGTCCTTGCAAGGTCAGATCCTGTGGGGAAGACGGGATGGGATACGGGCAGGGGAACAGAGCCACGCTCTTCTCACGAGGGGCCGGGGAGGAATTTCTCGCTGAGATGCAGAGCTGAGGAGAGCTGTTAGGAAAGCCTGTGCATCTGTGGAGGGGGCTGAGCACAGGGTGGAGGAAGGCTGGGCTGGAGATCTGGCATTTAGTTTTAAAAGAGGATGTGCAGGGAGAAATGCTACATACAGCGATTTTCCGGAGAGGGGCGAGGCAACAATCACAGGAGAGGGTATTTTCTTAAGAGCCATGCCAACTGGTGACTCCGGGGAAATGTCTGATCCAAGGACCAACACAGCCCTAATGTTCAATAATAACATAACGTAAGTTTAAAGACACTGATAAAACAGTGTAGAGAAGCTTCTTGGCGTTGGGAGTCGCCATGATATCACCGTTGCCATCAACTGGCTTCTGTGAGACACAAATAATGATATGAGAATGAATGAAGGGGGGAGAAAAAGAGTCTCTGGAAGGAATATGCCAATCGTTCAATAAGGCAATAAAGATCCCCACGGGGAATTTTATCAAGAGTAAAATACTATTTTAGAGAATAACAGGACCCTGGTTCTCCAGAGAAGTGCAATATTGCTGAGAATACCTCAAACAGATGGAGTTTATTGAATTCCACAGCAGTGCAGCTTTTGATCTACCAAACAAGTTTCAGGAGTTCAACCAAGTATTTTTGCACATTAGAGAAGGGCTGGCTTCTCTGCTCGACGGCAGATGGTCATGTGTGTAGTGGCAACAGTGATGTCACCGAGCAGGGGCCCCTGATCCTTAAATATGAGAAACATCCAAGTGGAGGACGTGGTGTGGCTTTGCCATTTCTTGTTTCCTTCAATCATTTCCCAATTGTCCATTCGGAGAGAGGCATAACGGTCATGAATGGTGAACTGTAAACATTGTATAATTCCCTCCACTACTCTGTGAGGCAGCAATTTATGTTTAGATCATGGCAAGTACGTCCACTGAAGAAAAACGAAACTCTTAAGAATTGGTCACGTGGCTGCTCTGACGTTGTGTGGGAAGCGCTGCTGAATAAGCTAAGAATAAAGTGATGTGTGGCCGGGCCACACATGGGCACTGTCAGTCTTGTGTTATTAGATGGCTGAATAAATAAATGCGTGTGAGTGGTTGGCCCATACTAAAAAATATTTACGGAGGTTCTGTGGGCATTCCTCTTCTCCCCCTCAAATGATACCGAGACCCTCCCCCCAGTTGTTATTTCCCACAGAGAAACTTTCAGTTTTAGAATCTATCTACAAAAAATTTCTGAAGTTCCCAAAGACTTCATTGATAGAATGGTTTCCACTTCCAAAGCAGTCCTAAAAGCATTCACGAGGACTGGGCAAGTCTTGAATTCAGAGGTATAGTGATGTTCTGGAATGATTCACGTTCTAGCGCCATTTTTCATCACTCAACTCATACCCCATAGGGGAGCACCTTCCAGCTATATAACCAATGGAAATCTCTTCAGAAATTCTGAGGTGTATAATTTAACAAATAGGCAAATCTGAAGTTGCACCAAATTTATTTCCAGGGCACCCACTACTCTGCAGGCTGCTTCTTTCAGATGGCCAGCGGGCCAGCATTGGAGGTCAGGCTCGTGGTTCCTCACTCCCTGACAGATAGCCCCTTGGGCTCACTCCTGACAGACAGACGGAGCCTTCCAAGCCAGCCTGGCCACAGAGCAGCACAACTCCAAGAAAACCCCCTAAACAATTCTGCCTCCTCGGCCAGCAGTTAAGGAAATTCTCCCTCACAGGCCCAAGTCCCACTGATAGCTTGCAAAGAAAAAGTAACCACTACACTGGGAATTAGGGCTCCATGGGGTATTAATGATTTTCAATTATAATAAAAGCATTGAACACATTCACCCAGTTGCGGCACCAAGCTAGAGGTGATGTGCAAGAGTTCTCACTTAATCCTATAAAATCACGCAGGGGAAGGTAGCATTATTTTGAGTTTAAAATAGAACAGACATGTACCCTGGGGCAAATAATACATTATATGTTAATAAAAAGTTAAAAAAAAATAGACAGTTGAAGAGCTAAGTAAGTGGCCTGAGCCACATGGCCAATAAATAGAAGGGTCGGGATTCAAATGTGAGTAGATCTGACTTAAAAGTCTACCTCATTTCTCTGCACACAAAATGTTCCAAAGAATTTGGAATTCTTTAGTGTTTATATACAATTTAAGTCATGCCGTAGCTGACAAAACAGTGCCAGAAAAGTCTGTCATTTTTTACATCACATTCTTTAGATATTTAATGAAATTTACACTTACTTGTATTCACACTTACTGATGCATGTACGTACATTTTTTCCCCTGTAAACTAATCTTTTAAAAGTTCTTTAATGGTAGCCTATAATACTGGTACACACACACACACACACACACATTTTATCTCATCTTCATCAGTAAAAAACCCCCCAATACTATGAACTAATTCCATTAGAAACATCTTTACTTCAAAATTGTATAGCAATCCAATTATTCAACAATATAAAATTGTATAGTGGTTATAATTTTAATTTAATGGCCAAAGGAAATAGTAGCTCAAGAAATAAAATTCTGCTAAATCCAAATTCAGATTTAAATATATTTTTAAAGTACTGTGGTTGCTCAGAAAGATGGTGTAACAGTAGAAGGCTAAGTTTGTGGCTCAGAGAGGTTATGTCTAGTTCATGGAGTATGGCAGTGTCATAGTTGGAACGTGAATCCAGCTGGAAATGAATCTCATTTCCATCTTAGGGCCACATGTTACACGGCTCAAATGTGAAGTCCACATTTTGCTTTGGATCCAGAAAGATTAAGGGACAAAAGGTAATTAGAAAATACATATAGAAATCAAGTTGGGCTGTTGCATTTTATACAGATATGCACTGTCATTCCTACCACGTTGTAATTATTTATTTGCATCCCTCTCTTCCACTAGACCCGAAGCTCTTATAAAGTAAGAAGTGCAACTTTTTTAATTTGAATTTCTAGGGTCCACCATAACAGTGATGGATGAAGGGAAGGAAGGGAGAGAAGAGGGTGGAAGATACAGAAGGAAAAAAAATATCTGTGGAACACTCCAAGAGAAACAACCTAAGAGATAGAAAACACTGGGTAGCAGAGCAAACACTATGACATGAGTGACATAAAAATATTCCATCATGTGGACATGATAGGAAAAATATGATAGGGAAAAGCATGTCATAAAAAAGTGGGTGATCTTAGTTGGGAAAAAAGTTTGTCCAAAACCAAAATGGGGGTGATGGCTATTTATCAAAAGGAAGCCAAAATTACACAATTTTTAAAAATTATCTTTGTAGATTTTCTTTCCCAGTCAAAACAGAGGTGTTTGGTATAGAAAGCAGAACTTCTTGAGTCTAGACTTACGTCCACGTATGATGAATAAATGTTTCATTTTTAGAATAGTGATTGATTTGTTGTCAACTCAATGGTTTATTAATACAAAACCCAAATGACACACCAGAGGTCCTGAAAATTTACTTACAGAGAGACATCTGTTATTAGGTTAATCTGACTTTTTCATCAAATCTTTCTAAATTCGGAATAACAGTACGTAAAAGTATCCATTCCCCCAAATCTAAGCATGCTCCCAAAATGAATGTTTACACAAGCATTCTGCTTAGATTGCTTTCAGTAGTTAGCTGCCATTTAAACATCTGAAAGTCAAGCAATCGTGTAATATAACCTCCAGAACTACATGGTGCATAAGAAATGCAAATATTGTTTATGATGAAAACTGAGAAAAGCAATGTTCATGGCATATTGCCAAGTTTAATTTCCTGTCATGTCTTTGGCATATAGTAAAAAACCCCTTTGTCTTGACCTTCCAAGCAACTGTACCAAAAGTGTATTTATAAACAAAAGTGATGTGAAAAGAATCAAACAAATTGTGTAGGACAACTCTAGATTCACTGAAAATTGAGTATTCTAATCAAAAATAGCAAATATTTCATTGCCCGTCTGCTGGCGTGCAAAGCTATGGATACAGGAAAATCCAAATTTCTAAAAATCAGCTCACCAGGGATAGGTAGGTAATTTTGCTTTTCCAAGATAGTTTTCCCTTGCAAGAGATGCATTACATAATTTCTTTCAAGAGCAAACTTGTCTAGTGCATTTAAAATAACTTTGACAAAAGCATGACTGGAAAAAAAAAAAACCCTTCCCAAACATTACAGTTGCATGGTACAACATATGTCAAAGACATATGTCCACACATAAACATTTTAAACCACCAAGCATTATTTGGAAATAGAAAATAGCATAAAGTATTTATGATCTTATTGGGCTATATTATAATATCCACACTGTTTTAGCTCTCATCTACTTGTTAAAGAAAGCACTCTGTGATGAAAATGATAATTATCATCATCATTATAAATAGAAAGCTTTCTTGTGCCCACCCTTTTCGGTGCTTTCCCTGCATTCTCTCACTTAATCCTGTCAGCCAAGCTATAGGGGACTCTCCATTTTAGAAAGGGCAATTTTGAAACATAAAAAGGCTAGATGTCTCACAGCTTACACGTGAACTTCTGGAATTTTGTTCTTGGCAGTTTGACCCTAAAACCTCTGCGTGGGCACAAGAGCTCTACAGTTGCCTGTAATACCCTACCATATGATCTTTTAGACAATGTCCATCTTACCATGTCACTAACTCTCTAATGGCTTCCCATCTCACTCAGAACTCAAATGCTCCTCGCATCCTTCAAGACCAATATAATCTGCCTTGAGCCCCTCTTGGAAACCATCAATTGCTTTGGTCCTACTTCGTTGTGGTCCAGACTTACTGATTTTTTGTTGCTCTTCGGAGACATTGAGCTGGCTTTGCATTGGTTAGTCCTCTCCACAAACAGTTTTCCCTTCATTTCATTTACTTCCTCCCTCCCCGCAGGAGCCTACTCAAATGGCAACCCTTCAAAGGGGCCTTCCCTCACCATCTTTACTAAAATAAAGCTTACCTGCCCCTCTCTGACTATTTGGCCCTTTGATTTTCTTTATTTTTTATAGACTGCATCACTCTCTTAAAATCACACCATCTAATTAAACAGTAATTCGTTCACTTGTTTAATGTCTGTTCCTTGGGGATGGGACCTTATTGTTCGCCTCTGTAGCACTAGTGCTTTGACTGGTGCCTGGAAAAAAGCGTGGGCACAACAGGAAATGTGGAATGAATGAATAAAAATGAAGTATATGTACATTTTTAATATAGAATGTTTGTGAAATTAAACACACTACTGTCAATAGAGAGGAAAAAATAATAAGAAATGATTAGAATTAATAACAAAAGTATAAGTGGTACTCCTAGTTTTTAAATGATTTCTCACGTGCAATTTCTGGAGAGGCATATAGCTATGAAAATATGTATGTACGCAAATGACAAAATTTGGATGATTATGGAAATCATACAGAAACCTCTGTGTTGGGATATCACTGGGAAAGGGTCTTGTTTCACCTCATTTAGGGGGCACAGGGAATGTGTGTGTGTGGGGGGGTACGCTGTTTTAGGTGCTGGCCAAGCAAGGGTAGGTTGGGATGGAGTTCAGAAGTCTATGTGTGAGCCATCCTAACAGCAATGGGAAGAACATTTTGGCACGAATCCCTCATCCTTTACGTCCGGAACTCTGTTAAATTCCAGTGCAACATCAGGGATGTGGTCAAGTCTCAAGTTCCTCCAGAGATGCTCTCATTGCACCCCTTACACCCATATTTCAGGCTTTTTCTTGAGAACACTCTTCCTATTGGGGACCTAGAAATGATCTGACTTGTGCGTGATCAGTCCTAGAAACCGATCTAGAGTCACATAAGCACCACAAGGGTGAAGCTGGACCGATTCCCCAAGGCTCAGTCTCAGCAACCGCGTTCGGAGGAGACCCCGGGACAGAACGTCTTGAGGGGAACAGGAAGTAAGCAGCAAGAGCTCATCACCTGCAGCATCTGTCTAACTCTGTGTGTACATGGGGCGGGTGGGACTTCTGAAGTTTAAATCCAGACATTTTCCAAAGAACACAAAGAGAAGTTCTGTTTATTAACTTGAATGAGGGAAGTGACTTCAAACACTTGAAGCATGTTTATAAAGATAAGTAGGAATGGCAATATAATATTTTTCTTCTTTCACACTCTGAATAACATTAACCAGAGTTTGAATGTAGATATAATTCTGGATTCAGGTACTAGAGACATAATGAAAGGAGGTAGATTTTTATAAAAATAAGTACATGTTTAAGGATATGAAATAGTGTTATGACATGCTATATATACTATGACTATATGAAGAATGTTCTAAATAGCGGTGTGAATACTAGGACAAGTGTGAAGTACCACATAGAGGAAAATAAAATTTTAAATTAAAACAAATTCTCTCTCAGTCTGAGACTACATATACTATGTTTTATGGCAGAATAGGGCATTTTCTCTAACAGACTGATCAACTTCCAGATACTAATGGAGAAGAAGAAATATGAGCGCAGTATTACTTAGAACTGTTCCAATCTAATTAAGTCAAGAGAACTAGTTTCTCCATTATATAGTATGTAGAATTATGTCTTAAGCACGGTTAATAATTGTAAAATAAGAGATCGATCCGACTTACTAAAGATTTATCGGGATAAACCCCAGCTCTCAGGAGAGATGCCTTCCAGCTGTCTACATCCTCCTGTGAGTCACATGCCAGCTCAAGGAAGCGATAGTCTTTGTATACATTCCTGGAATCAAAAAAAAAAAATAAAATAAGAAATCATGCTTTTAGTCTGGAACCAACTTCAAAATGGTTTTATGTCATTGCAGACAATGACGATACAAATGACAGTCCAAATGGATAATTCTCTGACAGTCACCGGAGGAAAACAAAAACAACTCATTGTATTTAAAATAATTAGCAAATTCCTATATTTATTATATCATCTTTTTGAAACTTCACCTTAGAGAATTCAGAGCCACTTGTACTGCGAAGCAATGAGAAGGGAAGGAAATAGAAATGCTCTCAAGATGATACACTGGGTGCCAAGTCAGAGCGGTGGCAGGGCAATCGATCTGCTGTTGCCTAGTAATTAATCAATTTTCTGAAACCATTTTAGAGGCCTAAATGACTCATAAAACTTTAAAAGGCATGGCAATAATCTTACAAACTTAAAATACTATCCTAGATTCAAAACAGAAACTCTCATTGATACCATGAAAAGAAAACACACACACACACACACACACACACACACATTAACCACTATTCAACAGAGTGAAATGCCTATAAAGTGCATATTGACAATTGGGATAATATTCTAATTGTATTTCTTCTCCTACCAGTAAAATAATACGTAAGACATAATACATGCCCATGTAGAAAGATTTGGAAACTAGATAAAAGTATGGTGACAATCATCCATTTTCCATGGTTTACAGATAAACTTATTTTTTTTTTTTTTATACTCTCGTTCTATCAGTCTTTCACTTTCACACAGTTGAGGTCTCTCTAACCCCTTTCTCTGACAACTTCGAGTCCTTTTTTACTTACTATGATATTATGGTCATTTACTTATGCCATTACATCTTTATAAACATCAAATTAGAATGGCATGATATTCATTAATATAAATGTATGATAGGGCGCCTGGGTGGCTCAGTGGGTTTAAAGCCTTTGCCTTCTGCTCAGGTCATGATCTCAGGGTCCTGGGATCCCTCTCCTCTGCCTGCCTCTCTGCCTACTTGTGATTTCTCTCTCTGTGTCAACTAAATAAATAAAATCTTTAAAAATAAATAAATAAATGTATGATAAATTACTTAACCCCTTTCAATTGTTAGATAATTAGGTAATTTCCTTTCTTTTTTTGGCGATCAGAAATAATGCTTAAGTATTTTTATCCATAAGCTTTTCACATTTACTCTTCTTATTTTCTGAGGATAGATCCCTATCAATAGAGTTACAGGATCAAACTTCCAGTCATTTTTTAAGACACTGATATGCATTACCAATTACCATTCTAGAAGAGATAATCCAATTTAGACAGATACCAGCAATCACAGTCTTTTTCTCGTCTTATTCTCTTTCAGGGTATTCTCATTCATGCCTGAGAGCCTTAGTTTATGGCTAAACTCAGATGGCTCACAAATTTGTATCTTTGGCCCAGGACTGCCCCAGATCCACAGTGTTTACTGACTTCCCCGCTTGACTATCTCAAATCCAACCTGACATGAACAACTGAATGGGTGATTTCAGCTTGCCATTCCCTACCGTCCACTCTCATACCCTCTTTCATTTGACCCCCTAAAAGTACACTTCCCGATGACACTATCACCCTCCCTCAAACATCAGTGTGGCCTCCTCACAGGTCTCCCGGCATCACAGGGCTCCTTCAAATTTGCTCCTTCAAATTCAAAGAGAATCCACATGATCTGAAATGTGAATCTGATTTTCTTTCTTTCTTTTTTTTTTAAAAAATTTTATTTATTTATTTGACAGAGAGAGCGATCACAAGTAGGCAGAGAGGCAGACAGAGAGAGCGGGGGAAGTAGGCTCCACGCTGAGCAGAGAGCCTGATGTGGGACTCGATCCCAGGACACTGAGATTGTGACCTGAGCTGAAGGCAGAGGTTTTAACCCACTGAGCCACCCAGGTGCCCCTGAATCTGATATTCTTACCTGTGGAGTCAAACATTCCCATAGCCACCTATTTTCAGCCACTGCTAAAAGCCACTGCTTTTAGGGAAAGACTACACTGTCTACGTGGCCTTTCAAACCCCATGTAGTCTGGCCCATAACTGTTACCTTCTCTTCCAGCTTCTTTTCACACTCTGCCTTGCCTTGCTTTTTTATTTTTGCTCCAGCCATTCTGGCCTTCTTTTGCCTCCTGAAATGTGCCACGCCTACTCCCAAGGTCTCCGAATATACCTCTCTCTGCCTGGAGCTCTTTTCTTCTGCCCTCATTGCACAATCAATGCCTACTCTTTCCTGAAATCTCACATCATATTCTATTTACCTTTCCTTCGTGGCACTAATCACAGTTGTGAATTCAGAATTATGTGTGGGTTTTCTTTTTTATTTCTTACCTATTTATTTACTTGCTTACTTACTTAGATATTGTCTGTCTTCCTCACTAGCCCACCAGCAACATTAGGACAGGGAATGTATCATTTTTATGCTTATCCTTACATCCCCCAGGGGATTCTGGGAAGATGATGACCTAATTGTTCTCAGGTTCCTCTCCACTTGTAACTCAGGTCAAACACATCTTTTCTTGAGTGAAGCAGACTCTGGGACTAGTACTCTGGTAGAGGGTAAGCTAGATAGTTGTGGTACTTTCTTGCTCTGGGCTGAACAGTGATTTGGGACCACAGCAGGAAAATTCAAGGTAAGGACCAGCACGTAGCAGGCCTTTGGTAGGGCTGTCCCTCAATGATCACAGGACTCCTGGGTGTGCCTGATCCTCTGGCCCTGAGGAAGTGTGAGGGGCTGAGTTTTTTCCTAATTTTATCCTAATGCAAAAGAAAGGCTCCCTCCAGGTTCCTCAGTATGTAAATGGCAACTTGCCTATTTGGGACCTGTGATGACTGAGATGTCTTGTGCCTTCTCAACCTCACAGGACCAGTCCACTTAAAGTATCCAGCCGCTGGACCAGTGCCACAATGAACAAAGGAAAATAAAAGGACATCTAATAAGGCCTCACAGCCAGAGAAAGCAAGAATGAAGAGAGCAATCAGAACGGCATAGCAATAAAGAACTGTTGGGGGAAACAGAAGAATAGTATTTGAAGAGGGATAAGAAAAACTCCCCGAAACTAAAAAAATAATATTTTTAAGTCAAAAATTTAGTAGATGAGTTGAAGGAAAGGATGATGAATGTTGAGCCTAGAATTAGTAGTTTCCAAGATCTTGCAGGAGAATTTTAAAAAATATAAAGATAGAAAAGATATGAAACTGTGGAAGAAAGAACATCTAGCCTATAAATAACAGGAGTTCCAGAAAAAAAAAAAGGAAGGTGGGGAGAAAATAATTATAAAAAAGAAACTACTTTTTAAAAAAAGAATCTAGGGGCGCCTGGGTGGCTCAGTCAATTAAATGTCTGCCTTCTGGGAGCCTGGGTGGCTCAGTTGGTTGAGCAACTGCCTTCGGCTCAGGTCATGATCCCGGAGTCCCGGGATCGAGTCCCATATCGGACTCCCGGCTCTGCGGGAAGTCTGCTTCTCCCTCTGACTTTCTCCCCTCTCATTCTCAGTCTCTCGCTCTCTAATAAATAAAAAAAAAAAAAAATTAAAAAAAAAAAAAAAATGTCTGCCTTCGGCTCAGGTCGTGATCCTGGGGTCCTGGGATCGAGCCCCATGTCAGGCTCCCTGCTCAGCAGGGAGTCTGCTTCTCCCTCTGCCCCTCACCCTGCTCCTACTCTCCCTGTCTCAAATAAATAAATAAAATCTTTAAAAAATAAAATAAAAATAAAAAAAGAATCTTATCCTGATTTTTAAAAAGATCTGAGTCTAGACATTTTAAGTGCTGTTTCATGTATACTTGATGAGAAAAGATATCTTGCAGACATAAATTTATACAATTCTTGAGCTCTGAAAAAAAGAAAACATTTAAAAGTCTTTTGTAAAGAGATAGCAAGTTGCTTAGAAAAGAGAAAGAGTTAGACTGGGACTGGTCTGAACATGCAAAAGGTAGAAGGCAATGAAATAGCATTCATGGACCCTTAAGAGGACTGCAGAGCCCCATCCCCGGCTGGGATAGCGCCACACCCCCGACCTGAGAGGGTACCTAGGCAGGGAGGAGATTACAACAGCACCGAATGAACCTGCAGAGCATGTTCAAGGTGAATAAAGATTAAAAGGGAAAAAACAGTGGTGAGCAACAGACCTTGCAACATCCACAGAGTTAATCAAGATAAATAAGGATAGACCATCTAAGAATATGCTGTATAAGGGCTACAGAAAGACTCTTATAGTAAAAGAGACTCACTATTCGAATAGTCTAACAGTTGGGGAATGGTAGGAGGACATATGTTCCCCAGGTCTTATCTGATAGGTGCAGGGGCAGACAGTGGGCCAGCAAAGGGATCTCAGATGTCTCACTGTTAGGAGAAGTGGGCATGGGGAAACCGAAGAAGAAAGGGATTGGGGGAGAAATCTTTGATAATTTGCCTCATGGAATGATAGGGCTATGTACTGGTGATGAATGAAAATGTTAATGAAATTGAATGTACAGTATAACTCTCAAATTAAAAAAGAAGAAAAAGGAGAAATTAATAGCTTTTTGATTAAGTAAAAAAATAAAAAAAGAAGGAATGAAATAAATTTTTATAAGATGGCAGGAATACATTTATGTATATTAATTATGAAATTAACGACGCTGGACTGAATTCTCTCGGCTAGTTAGTTAATTTAGATTTTAAAGAGTTACATATTAGATGGAAAGATAAAGAAACAGAAAAGAGAAATCAGACAAGCACAAAACAAAGAATATAAATTCAAGAATGGGAACTAGAGGGTATTATGCTAAGCAAAATAAGTCAGTCAGAGAAAGAAAATTATCATATGATCTCTCTGATATGAAGAATTTGAGAGGCAGGGTGGGGGGTTGTGGGGGATGGGGGGGAAATGAAACAAGATGGAATCGGAAAGGAGACAAACCATAAGAGACTCCTAAACTCACGAAACAAACTGAGGGTAGGGATAGGGTGGCTGGGTTATAGACATTGGGGAGGGGTATGTGCTATGGTAAGTGCTGTGAAATGTGTAAGCCTGATGATTCACAGACATGTACCCTGGGGCAAATAATACATTATATGTTAATAAAAAAATAAATTCAAGAATGGCAATATTAATATTATTATTATTAAGTATAATTGTGAAGATTGGAAAATACTTATAAAGCTGTACCAAATTACATACTAGGGAAGGAAAGAAAGCAAATGCTACTGCAAGAACTTGTAATAATTATATGTATGTAATCAATTAAAATATAAATATAGAAAAAATGTAATATGACCCTTTTCAAATTGGACAAATATAGTGGACAAAAGTAAGCAAATAGAAGATAAAGATTTTTCATTATCCACAAAACATTTACAAAACTCAGTCTTACACCTGGACCTACACACATACACAATACCAGCCTTAAGAAAGTTTAAAAAAGAGACTACATAGATCACATTCTTTAATCACAGATCAAAAAAAGAAAACAAAAAAAAAGAAAGAAAAAGAAAAAAAAATTCTAAAAAAAGAGACCCCAAAGCCCTTTAAATATCTTCTTAGATGATCTTTGTATTACAGAAAAAAAACAAAATAAAATTATAAATTGTTTAGAAAATAAAAAATATAAACACATCATATCCAACCAATGGAACACAGCAAAAACTGTAGGAAAATTTATGGCCTTAAATATGTTCATTACTTACAGAAAGGGGGAAAAAAAGTCATCTACAAGGATTATAAAACTGTGACAAAAAGAAATAAAACAAGCCAAGAAGAAGGAATTAACATAGATTAAAACCAAAATTAATAAAATAGGAAATATAAAAATTACATAAAGGATAATAAAGACTTCCACAAAATTTTTCCACTTAGAAATAGATAATGTAATACTAATTAAGGGAGAAAACAAAAGTATACAAGATCACAAATGAGAACAGATAGGATACATAACCACAAATATAGAGAAGATGGAAAAAAATTAAAATCAACTATTATAGGCAATCTTACATGGCAAATCTAAGAACCTAGAGGAAACTAATAATACCCTAAAAAACCTAAGTTACCAAAATTAACTCAAAATCCAGTAGCTTTTACAAAACACTATTAGGCTACACTTCTAATAACTTAGATATACAAAAATAGTCTACTCATATTAGGAGAAAGCCTGCAAAATACATAGGATAAAATTTGTTAATTGAGAAAATGATAAAATCTTATTGCATAACATGAAACAACATCTTCATAAATGGAAAGACATATTTGAATGTGTTGTTTTGATTACACTATATTCTTAGGTCTTACAAAAAGTGACTAGTGCTAGTTGGTATTCAATAAATATTTATTGAATAATGAATCACCACACTCATAAAGAGACTATCATCTTTAAAATACCTTTGCAAATTTTATAATTTAAAAGTGATTTTTCCATCAAAGCTTTAATATTTTTGCTAAAGATGTGAGCATTTTAACGTTTATAGAAGTGATATTCTCTGTTCTGATTTCATTAAGATTTTTTTTTGAATGATTAGAATGATTTCTCACTTTTTATTTATATTAACCTGACATAGCTTTGTCTCTTTTACTTTTTTACCTTTATCCATTTGTTTTACTTTTTAAAAAGATACATTGGTTGTAAATGCCAACAACATAGTTGGGTTTTATTTTTCATCCCAATCTGAAAAGCACTGGCCATGATTAGGAAAGTCTGAATCACGTTTATTCTTGCCATAGCTGTATAGCTTGGTTTTACTTTTATCATTTTGACATAAGATTTTTTTTGTGTGTGCTTCTGTTTCCTTGCATATGTTGTAAAAGTACTATCTTTTTGACTTCTATATTTTTTAGTGGCTTTCAGTTCCACAGGTAAAAGATTATCTTTTTTTAAAAATAATTATCTTTAAGTTTTCCAAATCATCTCTGAATTAATTTTTGTATATATGAAATTCAGAAATAAAACAATATAATTCATGACTTCTTAAGGAATTTAAAAGCGTTTACTTTTTGCCACTTTACCTCACACATTTGCTAATCTATCTAGAAATACCTAGAATATTATTTCTGAATTATTGTTTTCACATCTCTGTAAGAGTTCATTTTTTTTAGTTTAGTATGCAATTTTGTTACATTTGCAAGCAATCATTTAAATGAAACACTGTATGCTTAACTTGAATAAATATTTATCATTAGGCATCTTCTATCTGGACTTTCCCATCTGTAAATTCTTACTTGGATTCATTTTTTTGAATTGGCTTCAAAGTAGAGCTGGCTATTTGGATTTCTGGTTGGCACAAGTATTCACATTTCTTGTGTTGATTGAGTGAGGAAGTATAGAAGTTTCTTTTTTTTTGTCTTCTTGTTTAGCTCCATTTTTCTTTTTTTTCTTTTTAAAGATTTATTTATTTGACACAGAGAGAGAGATAGTGAGAGACAGAGCACAAGCAGGGGGAGCGGCAGGCAGGCAGGAAGCCAGAGGAAGAGGGAGAAGCAGGCTCCCCGCTGAGCAAGGAGCCCAATGAGTGACTCGCTCCCAGGATCCTGGGATCATGACCTGAACCGAAAGCAGCCGCTTAACCAACTGAGCCACCCAGGCACCCTACTCCATTTTTCTTAATCAGGGTAAAGCATGCAATGGTCACTCATAAAATTTCAATCCAGTTCACTCCATGGAGTTTTGCAAATAGTCGATTAACACTGTTATTTTCCAGTGCTTTTAGGACTTTCCATCTCTGTCGTGTATGATCTTTTGGATACGGCAATGGAGGGAGTAGGAGAAAAGAAGCTTCTAATTTTTCACCATCTTAAAAGAGAAATCATCTCATTTCATCTTCATTAGTGATCCTGCAAAGTTGGTAGCAGAGTTGTTTCACTGAGGAAACTGAGATTTTAGAGAGATCAAGGAACTCCCGACATCACATAGTGAATGAAAGGCACAGTGTGGGCCTACCACAGTTCTTGGCATATGGCCTCCACAAAACACTTGTCATACGAGTGGAGTAAATGAATGAACAAAATGAACGAACGAAAGAACTACGGAATGAACCTGGACTGTGCTTATCTTTAAAACCAACTTTTTTATTTTTGAGAGAATCCTTAACTTTCCACAGAAAATCCAAGATAAAAAAGTCTGAAGAGAAAAACCACAAGAAGCAGAATAAGCACTTTTAATTAAAAGTGGGACATATTTAAAGGAAATATATTCTCCAAGTAGGAAAGTTTATTGTTGTCCAATTTGAAAGGTTGTATCTTTGCTATAGAGCAGAAAGGGTAATAGATTATCTCGAGAGAAATCAAAACTTAACAGTTTTTGAATTATCTAATTACCTCTACCATAGTTTTTAGCTACCATTTAAGTTTCCACCTGAGGCATTTCCAGTGTGCAGTATGAGTCCTGTTAAGATGTAAAAGGTATGGGGAAGGCAAAGCTGGACAAACACCTTGGGAGCTCTTGGCCAGCTGGAAAGCACGAAAAGTAGCAACGGTACAGACTTTCCACATTCTCCAAGCAGATCTGAAGAATTCGGCTTTGGCCCATTCTCACTGACCTTTTTCCAGAGTATTTTCTTTCAGGGGCTCTTCACATGGAAAATCTTGATTTTTTTTTTCCCCTCAAAGGATAGCCAAATTCTTGAGAGGGAAAATAATTATCTGGTTGAAACATTAGAAGAGGGTCAAAGGCTTCTGGTGGCTTTGGCTGCTTCATTTTTACCCATTTTTGAAGCCTCATCTTAGGCTGTGTCTAGACATCCAAGAAGAGTTGGATACAGGTCTAAAACACTGAACTGAGCTGATTTACTGGAAGTCTCATAAATTCTGTGGCTGTAGCTTCCAGGTTCTCACCACACGCTGTAGCTGTATAGATAACCCACAGCAATTTGTACTGACTGAATT
Organism: Nasua narica; assembly: GCA_028533885.1. Lineage (NCBI taxonomy): Eukaryota > Metazoa > Chordata > Mammalia > Carnivora > Procyonidae > Nasua > Nasua narica. The sequence continues at coordinate 51,859,310 of CM052814.1, read as the reverse complement.
TTTTTGTTTAGTCTATTTCAACTGCAATCATGCAGATATGAGCTTCTGAATGGTTTCACTATGAAATCAAGCTGAACTACGTGTTTTATAGTTTGAAAAATAAGTTACCTCAACATTAAAAATGAGCATGAGTAATTTTATCCCATAGGTAAAAGGTTTTTAAGTGCTACACTCAAGAGAACATGGCCATATGATGAGTCTGTGTTTTGACGAGATGTATAACTTTCATTCACATGTCATAAGAGTATCTTTAGGTATTAAAAATGTGAAGTCTAACTTGTTTACCTCTGACAGCTCTTTAAACATCTGGGATCAGACATTATCTGTTCCTCAAGTCTTCTAAGTTTCCAAGCCAATTTTTTCACATGTTTCTCATATGAAGACGATTCTAGATAACATCCTTTTTACTTTTCTGTGGATTTGCTCTATTTTAAAAGGATTTTCTGAAAATGACATGCCAGTAACTGGTCACAAATCCCCAGAGGCAATATTAACTAGATGCAAGAAATTTGGTGGAATTTTTGCCCACTTTTTAGACCATAAACTTTTACTAATATAAGTAAGCAACAGCTAGCAGAATATAGTAAAGACCATGAACAATACCCGTTGAAATCCAGACTGTGCCATTTATTATCTTACAGGACACTGGGTAAGAAAACCTCTCTGAATTTCAGTTTACTCATCTATAAAATGGGGATAATACCAATATCTATCCTAGGCTTACAATGATAATAAAATAAGGTCATATGTGTGAAAAGCCTGCTTAGCACAATGCCCAGCATCAGGTAAATATGCAAGTAAAATATACAAAATACAAAATTACTATTACTCATTATTCTCACTGCCTTGAAGTCCTTTGGGCTTGACCTCCTACAAAACCAGATCTCATCTATACTATTTAACAAAGTAAAATTTATATTTAGCATTATTACATTTCATCTAGTTAGTCTAGCCCATTTCCCAATTTGCTCAGATGTTCTGAATTCCAATTCTGACAAATATCATATTCACAATTCTCCCAGTTTTGCATTATCTGTATTATTTATAATAACATAATATTCCCACGTCATTACAAAGACATACTATAGACCTAAACAGACCTCAAAAGATCCTATACCAGAGTTACATGTTCTATTAACTGGTAACCACTGGGTACCAACAGTAAGACTTAAGACTTAATCATAAATTTATCACATATGGACTATCAAGTCATGTCCTCTATTTTCCCTCATGTATATTCCAAAAGACTATATCAAGGTCTGAGTATATTATATCTACTCGATTCTATTAAAAAATTGAAGTCAGTTCAGCTGGGCTTGTTTTTCAAGATTTGAAGCAAGTTCCTATTGACCACTGATTTCCTCTCTAAATGAATAACCATCTATTTTACAATTAAGTATAAACGTAGATAGCAGAGTATCGATGATAAACTCATCAGTCAAAATTCCCATTCCGTTATCCTTTTTGACAATCTGAAAAACAGCCTCCCGTGAGGACTTGTACTGATCCACTGATCTTAAAATGTTCTCACTCATCATCACATTCCTTATGTCTTCACTTCTATGAAGACTCAGTTTAGTGCTATAACTACTACCTTGCAAACCTTCAACTCCCTCTCCTTTCTTTCCCTTCACCATTTTACTTACAAAATAAAACTCTGACTGAATTACTTCCTTACTGAGGTCCTACATCCAAGTTTCTAAATAATGTAAGAGAAAAAATATACAATTGTGCTTATTGCACTCCAAAAATTTAGAACTGCAAATATCAAATGGGCACCTAACTTTCCCAGGGATCCCTACTGTAATTCTGTAGTCAAAATGCTTTATCACTGTACTAGATGATTACGTCATACCTTTTCTTCCCTGAAATCTATAACATGCACTTTGCCACTAACACTTGGCTGATAATCTTGCTTCATGCTTCACAGGAAAACGACATTCAATCAGATGAGAATGATCTATCTTCTTTCTACCAAATACACCAGATTAAATGCATTTGCAACCACAGACTCTGCCTTCAACTTGTACAAGGAAAGGCCAAACCCTCAACTTAGACACTGAGTCTCCTCTCTTCTAATGTCTTCATGAACTTCCTACAATCATTCCTTTTTTTTATTTTACTTCAACAATTTCCTCCTTTCTACTATCAGATCGTTCATATGGCATAGTAGCATACATTAAAAGCAACACACACACAGTTTCTTTTGACATTTCCCATGCCCTAAGAACTGCCCCATTTCTATTTGCTTCTACAGCACAACTCCTTATCTTGAATCATTTTCTCCATTTTTTCCTCTCCCATTCTTTCCTTTATTCACCCCAGTGAGATTTGTGATCCTGTTACTCTATAGACAAAGGTCTTATCAAGGTCATATGATCTACATCTTTGCATTGCAAATGTTCAATTCCTTATCTACACATTACTTGGCTTCACTGCACTTGACATATTGACCCTTCCCTCTGTCTTTAATCATTTTCTCCTCAAGACTTCTGTGATACCACATTCTCGTGACTTCTACACTTCTACATCACTAACTACAACTTTTTAATCTCTTTTGATGTCTTCTCTTCCTTTGTTAGACCTTTAAATTCTGGAGTGCCCCAAACTTCTTCAATGGTCCACCTCCCTCTCTCCATGCTTTTGGCAAAGTGATCTTTCCTGTCTGGGAATCCTAAATATCATTTAAATGCAGATAACACCAGATGTTTGCACTGAACTACAGAGTCCTATATCCAAGCCACTATCTTATCTCATTTGGATGACATCTCCTTGGCACCTTTCTTGCTCCAATCTCCACATAGAAACCACCATAACCATATATTACATCCCTACCCTGTTTAAAATCCTCCAGTGACCACCAACTATAAATGGGAAAAAACTCAAACTCCTTGTCAACACTGGCTTATCTTTCCAACCCTCAGTTTCCCTTGTTTATGCTCCTCCAACTGCAATATAAGTTCAATAATGGAACTTTAAGTGTTCATCAATGTATTTCTGGCATTTCCATCATATAGTTGGTACTTAATAACAATCACTGGCTGAGAGACTACCTTTTAGCCTTTTCTCAGCATCCAAAATTCTTCAAAGACTAATGACAATGAATCAATGATACCAAGATGGTACATTATTATAAATTAAGAATTAAACCTGTGAATTCAGTAAGTTTAATAAGCTAGGACTATGAATTATTTTTACATCTTACAGCAAATAGTCCTCATTTCACATATTGAAGATAAAAAGGCAATGCACTAAAACTAGAAATTATGATAAAAGTTGAACAGAATTATAAAACCACTTAAAATAATGTAAAACTTCCCCCAAAACTTGTGTCAAATACCAACTCAAAGCTATAATTATTCACTATTTACTAAACAGGCAAAATAACATTACACACCAATTGAAATCCAGAACACGCAGCCAAAATTTTATTCATAGGCAAAAATCAGAGTCACATCTTATTATTTCAAAAAAATAAGCAAAAAATATCGCTAGCATTGAATTTAAGAAGTTGGAAAATTATAAAACTAATCAAAGCAAAATATAGGATATGATAAAGTTAGGAAGTAATTATGAAAAATTGAACTAACATTGATAAATCTAAGATGTTTGATGAATCAAACAATTAAACAGAGCTCTGTAGTATCTAATAAATATAAATGAGAAAAATTCTCAAAATCAGAGATGATACATATGATTTAACAAGGAGAAGATTAAATTTTTAAAAAGATGCTGAGTAGACTTTTATTGTAGAAAATTTGTAAGTACCAATGTTGGAGACAAGTTCTAAAAAAACAGGAAATCAGAATCATAAAATCTTGTCTGACCAATATCCACAGGATAAATTGGAAAAAAAATTAAAACTTTTCTTCAAAATAGTTTTGAACTCAGAGAGTTTTATAGATCTTCTTTTCCAAATTTTAAGAGGAAGATTCTTCTATGCTGGACATCTCAGAGATATTAAAAAGCTAGAACACATTATAAATCTCCAAGCAATGAACCTGCTATGCATGACACTCCAAATTTATTTGACCCTAGAATCTTTTTTCCTTGAACTTATCACAGGGCCAGTATTTTAAAGACCAAATTTTGGGATAATGTTTCTACAAGCCAATCTCACTTATGAATACAAATATAAAACTTTTAAAATATATTTGGAAATAGAGTGCAATAAAATTTTTCAAAATCTGACCCCGAAGAGTCAAAACAATCTTGAAAAAGAACAAAGCTACAGGCATCATGTTCCCTGATTCCAAACTATATTAAAAAGCTATAGTAATCAAAACAGTTTGGCACTGGCATAAAAACAGAGATCAATGGAACAGAATAGAGAGCCCAGAAATAAATGCACACATAAATGGTCAGTTAATTTATGGCAAAGGAGCCAAGAATATAGAATGGAGGGAAAGGATAGTCTTAGTCTCTGTGATAAATGGTGTTGGTAAAACTGGACAGCTGCATGCAAAAGAATGAAACTAAACTACTACCTTACACTACACACAAAAATTACTCAAAATGGATTAACACTTGAAGGTAAGACCTAAAACCTTAAAATTGCTAGAAGAAAACATAGAATAGTCAGCTATTTGACACTAGCTTTGGCAAGGATTTTTTTGATTTGACACCAAAAGCAAAGGTGCTAAAACTACATGAAACTAAAAAAACTTTTGCACATCGAAGGAAACCATCAACAAAATGAAAAAGCAACCTAATTAATGGGAGAAAATATTCATAAATCATGTATCTGGTATGGGGTTAATATCCAAAATATAAAAAGAACTCCTACAGCTCAATGGCAAAAAACAACACAACAATCGGATTAAAAAACGGACAGAAGATCTGAATAGACATTTCTTCAAAGACGACGTCCAGAAGGCCAACAGGTACGTGGAAAAGTGTTCAATATCACTAATCATTGGGGAAATGCAAATCAAAATCACAAGGAGGTAACACCCCACACCTGTTAGAATGACTACCATCAAAAAGGCAAGAAATAAGTATTGGCAAGGATATGGAGAAGAAGGAACTTCTGTGTGTTGTTGGTGGAAATGTAAATTGTTGCAGCCACTATGGAAAACAGTATGGAGGTTGCTCAAAAAAGTAAAAATAGAACTATCATATGATCCAGCAACTTCAATTCTGGTATTTATCTAAGGAAAATGAAGAAACTAACTCAAAAAGATATATGCACCTCCATGTTCAATATAGCATTATTTATAAAAGCCATGATATGGAAGCATATATCCCCTGCACAGAGAATGGGTGAAGGGGGATAAAAGATACAAACTGGGGGCGCCTGGGTGGCTCAGTGGGTTGAGGCTTTGCCTTCGGCTCGGGTCGTGATCTCGGGGTCCTGGGATCAAGCCCCGCGTCAGGCTCTCTGCTCGGCGGGGAGCCTGCTTCCCCCTCTCTCTTTCTCTCTGCCTGCCTCTCTGCCTACTTATGGTCTCTTTCTCTCTGTCAAATAAATAAATAGAATCTTTAAAAAAAAAAAAAGATACAAACTGATATTGGATTGCTTATTTGGGAGTTGCTAAGAAAGTAAGTCTTAAAGACCATCAACACAAGAAAAAACATTTTGTCTCACAGATGTTAACTAGACTTGTGATCGTTTTGTTATGATTTCAAATCGTTATGTTGTACATTTGAAACTAATTTAATGCTATACATCAATTATAGCTCAAAAAGAACAAAAATCCAATCACTACAAGTAGGGTTTTTCCTAAAAGAGTTTTCTAGGGGTGCCTGGGTGGCTCAGTCATTAATTGTCTGCCCTCGGCTCAGGTTATGATCCCAGGACCCTGGGATCGAGTCCCATGTCAGGCTCCCCGCTCTTTGGGAAACCTGCTTCTCCCTCTCCCACTCGCCCTGCTTGTGTTTCCTCTCTCGTTCTGTCTCTCTCTGTCAAATAAATAAATATAATCTTTAAAAAAAAAAAAAAGGTTTTCTGCAAGGAATGCTAAAAAGAGACCGCTTGCATTCAGTACCATGTATAAGCCGACCACTCACAAATCCCAGAGTTTCCTTCTAAGCTATAGTTGCATTCTGGATATTCCTATTTTCAAACCCAACCTCATCAACGGTTCCTCACTAATGAGGATAAAGACCAACCACCTTAACATGGCCTATAGGGTTGTAAGTGACCTGGACCTTGACACTTGTGTGTCAGGCTCTAGTATCAGTTGCATGAACACACAAAGCTTCTTCCTACCTCAGGGTCTTGGTATATGCTGTTCACTCTGCCTGGAACATTCTTCCTTTCTCCCTTCACTCAGTCTACGTGTATGGTCTTCTGGTGTTAACTTTACCCCTAAATTCCCAAAATGGTTAAGTCACTTTCACGTAAATTCTCACAGAAACTATCATTAACAGTTGTAACTCAGTAATTATTATTTGCTATCGGTCTCCTTCCTTGTACTGTAAATTCCATGAGAGTAGAGAACATGTTTCTCCCATTCAGAGAACTTAAGTAGAGCACCCAGCAGCACACAGAATATACTCAGTAAATAACTGTGAATGCATGAATGCCTGACTGAAGCAACCACCAGTGACTGAATAGCTCAGTGCTCTTCATTTCCTTAAAATATTTGTCTTTGTCTTTCAAGATCAGCTGCAAAGATCAATGGGACAATTTTCCATTGGAGTTGGCAATTATCTATTGACTCAAAGTGGTATGATTCACTGCCAAAGGAACAAGTTCCTTTAGCTTGACTTGATTTGATGGTCAGTCTTTTGATATTTCCTTTTCTTGACATAGTGAGGGGTTAATTAGTTAATTAATTAAAATTTGAAATAAATATTTTTTTTTAGTTTTTAGGAAAAAATATATTTTAAAACACGAGAGCATTGCAACACACATTTACTGTAAGTGCATCTGCAGAAATCAGCTGAGTCACCACCAGTCCTGACTTTCTCTGGCTGCCAATGGCCTTGGCGCCAGGTCCACGTCAGCGTCCATCACAGGCATGAGGAGAGAGCTGAAAGTATGAGTTTGGGTTACAACGGTGGGGGGGTCTTACTTATGAGGAAAAAAGGCCATAAAGAAGGCAGATTACAATTGAGATGGTGAAAAATCTTAGCATCTAGAACATTGACTATCTGAAGATTCTTCCTCACACCCAAATGCTAATTGTCGTCTGATGTAACATAAATTAAGGTATTCTAAATAAAAATAGAAAAGTTTGGAGGGCCTCGTTAGTGGGAACTTGATCTCCTGGCTTCTTGTAGGGCTTTTGGCTCCTGGCCCCTTTTCTCCAGACTTCATTGTTTCCTCCCCAAAAGAGGAGGAGAACTGACTGATTTGATTAGTGTGCTATAAAAGAGAAATTGAGCAAGCTCGCGCCCACAGGGCACATGCATTTCTCTCCCATTCCAAGAAGTTGTGGGGAGTGCTGCCCCGTGGCCAAGCCCTGCAGTTGCTCCGTTAGCTATGGTCACCGCTGCTGGGGGCTCAACTGTTAGAAGACGCCTGGCCACAGATCTACACCCACCCATTTGTTCGTGCCTTATCTGTTTGTTTCCTGTGCTCCTGAAAACAACAACAAATTTCAAATTTTAACGGGGGGGGGGGGGCGGGGGACTGAGGGCGGAGAGTGTGTCATTTATTGGGCCCCTTTAAAATTCCAACAGGGACGGGTGGCTTTGAAGAAAGGGTACCGGTTTTGGTTTCCGATAGGTTAAACAGGAAGTGACAGAAGGCCTTATGAGTGAAAATGCCCGGTAGGCAGTTGGAGACGTGGAGCTGGTGTCTCGCGATAATAAATAATAACCATACTACATGTGGCTGGGAGGCTGGGTGCCATGTGAGTTTGTTTATTTTATTTTAATACAGCTCGTTAGCCTCGTTAAGCCTTTTCCCAAAGGACAACAAGCCAAACGGCCGCGGGTCATGTGGCATAACCAAGAGCAGGCAGATGAGCCGATGTTACAATATCATTAAAAAAAAAATTGTTGCTGCAAAACCCAAACTTCATTTAGCTCAGAGCAATGAAAGACTTTAGAAGGGAATAACAGGCGACTGGTGAAGAAAGCAGAGAGAGAACCACAATGACTCTCGGTCTGTCTCACTTATTAGGTCAGAAGAGGTTGTGGTAATAATCTCAAGCTCAGCATTTCTAACATCTGAAGAGTAAACAGAGAGTGGCTACTGGCCCCTCCAAGCCATGCCTTATCCTGTGCTAGGAAAAAGTGTGGCCCAGTCCATGGTAGTCTGGCCCCTATCCCTTCGGCATTTGTTATTTGAAGATCACCTTCTGCGAGATCTTTCATTTGAGTTAATGACTAATAATAATTATTATCTTATAAACTTTTTAAAAACTCATCTTGAAAGAATAAGATGTATGACAAACTAGCAACACAGGAGGAGTGACATCTGATTCCAGAAGGCCTCGTGTTGGTCAACAAGCCAAGAAAACGATCGTGAGATAACGGGCAGTTATCAATTCATGCTAGGCCCCTAATACCTAGGGAGGGTTTGATGAGAATTCTTAGAGTCTGGGATTAGGGTGAGGATATTTGTGTAGATTTATCAGTATTGAGACACTATTGAAGAGAAAAGGGTAGAGGAAAATTTAAGAATGAAAGGGGCTGGCAGGGTTGTGGTCTAGGAATGATTTTACACCATGGCTCCCCACAAAATCAACCTTTCAAGTTATTTTTCAATGATGCCTTGTTGATATTATTATTATTTTAATCATGTCATGTTATGTCAAAGTCAGTTCCTTGAACTCATTTTGGAAAGTAACGTCTGTACTTTTATCATGTGAAAATGAAAGGGACCTTTATCAGGCCTCTGCTCTGGGGCTACAGAAAGATGTCTTGGGTACATCGGAAGTTTGGGCTGCTTTGTGAATAGGGCCACCTAAGAAGGGCTCGGATGCTCTGGCCCCACGCAGGTGATCAGCACCATCTCCATTCTGGCTCTGTGACACCTCACTGGTGCCACCTCCCCTCAGAGAGACCAGAATTGGGGTGAACAGGGTCCAACTAAAATCACAGAAAAGGGCTTAAGGCCCCCAATCTGTCCACACACACCAGTCTCCTACCCACGAAATGTCTGTAAAAACCTGGGGTGCAGGAAGCTTGACTATTCGGTGACTTGTTTGGGGAAGCCATTTTAGGTATACTCAGCATAAGGGATAGAACTGACTCTTTAAAGAAATCAGAAAAGAAAAATCAAGCACTTCAATGGCAAACTGTATCTCCTGTGGAAGTGTAACTTCTGAGCGGAAGGTGGTGGTGACAAGAGTAGTGACAGTGATGGTAAGGGGTCCTACAGCCTTCCCTTTCCACCCATCAGGGCTTTCCATGCACGGTTACCTCCGCTCCCTTGCCTTCCTCACCGTCTGGCAACTTCCACTCCTCCCTGCAGCCTGGGCTCATACATTCCCTCCTCTGAGTCTTCTCTCAGGGAGCACTAAATGCCTAGGTCATTCTCTCTTCTGCAATTGTAGAATTGTCATTCTCTCTTCTGTGATCCCACAATGCCCTACTTATCCATCCTTTGAGTTGAACTACCACTGCTTTCTATTTGTGAAACTTATTGCTCCCAGAGGTTGTGAAAATATAAACAATGTCAGTGTTAACTTACATCAAATGGAGGGTGAAAGATCCATAATGGACTAATAATAGCAGCTTGAAGACCTTGAAATACATCGTCAACCTCGAAGTCTCTGTCAGGAAAACTGCCTTGCCAGGTTATCTCCATAAAAGATAACAGAAGAATGGATGAATTATGTATCTGGTTCCATGACATGTCATTCTGTATAAAGGTACTTACGGTATGTATGTATGTATGTATGTATGTATGTATGTATTTATTTATTTAATAAACATTTGTTGAGAAGCTACATGCCAGGCATCGTGCTAGGCCCTGAGGGACACAGTGATCGACACAGACAACTTCCCTATTCTCGTGAAGCTTATATTCCAGCACTATGTACCAAAGTTGATGACGAACCGAATGCTAAGACACTAACAATCATTTAGGGAGACTTCACTGCCAAGGTAGCAAGTAAATCCTAATATCCCAATGGCATTTCCCTCTTCCCCCTAAACAACAAAACAAAAAACAGACATCTGTTTTGTCCCAGTCAGTTTCATCACTTTAACTATTACTCAAAAGACTGAAAATAATTCATAACCCAGATAAAGGAAATCTTTATAAAGCTCCTAGTGGTTTTTAAAAATTGCTTTAAAAATGTACACTACAAAGAGGTTTTCTGACCAGACAGCTATTTCAAAGAACAATGATTTCATGTTTTAAGACTAACTTTAAAATTGAGATGTCTTTGCCTTCCAGGAAAACTCGGCAGCTGTGGGGATTATAGCACTTCTCTTTCTTTCACATTTCACTGGATTTAATTTTAAGGGGGAAAAAAGATATAAAAGAGAAAATTGCATGCAACACATAACAAAACCTATTGCAAAACAAGCAACTGCACGTTTTTTTAACTACAGGAAAACACAAAGGCAACCCCAAATCTCTCTTTAGCTGAGGAAGGAGATGGCTTAGCTCTCTTTTAGGGAAAAATACTACTTTCCTTGCTGACCTTAGAAAACAACCCCCCCCAACACACACACACCCAGCCCAATCTCAATAAAATCAAGGTAAACTTGGTTTTCTATAGGAATAGAAAATATAACTAAAGTGCCTTCGGCAAATAGCAATAATCAGTCACAAACGAAGAGTGTAAGTAATTCCTGCCTCATACTCTTTACTGGTCATATCCTGCCAAGCGCTGTGCCTAGTTCTGGAATCCGATTAAAGAGAAGGGGCCCATCCATGAGGGGAGCTGGGGACAGCCTCCAAAGTAACTAAAAAAGAGACAGATGAGGTGAAAAGGCCAGGAGGGCTGAACCTGGCAGGCAAAGCACTGTTTGGAGACAACATGAAGCCCTGTCCATTTCAGCCATTGCCACTGAGGAAAAAAAACTGAGTGGAAACTGACAACATGAACCAGAGATAGGAGGACAAACTTTCTGGTGATTCAAACAAACCTTTGATAATCAGGTCTTCCACGGTGGCCAGCAAGGATCTGAGGTGGCTGGTACCTGGGAAAGAGGAGCTCCCGAGTAAACAGGTGCGGGCTGTGCCACGCGCTGAAGATGTGTGCACATACGGTCCTGACCCAAGGGTGAAGCTGAAGTTGGAGCCAGCCAGCCACGTGAGCTCTCAAGGTGCTTGGGCTGCAGGACTGTATTGTGCTTCTCCCTCCATGGGAGGGACACGTGTGAGTTTCCACTTGGGGAATAGTTACCAGACAAGAAAGATGAACTGTACGCATAAATAAGGAATCTGAGACTACGTCCAAGTAGAGTTACGCCCAGCACCCCAGTGGTCTAACAAACGATGCTTCCCGATAAATTCAGAGTGACTTTTAAGATGTGGAGTAGATGAATAGTTATAGCTTATCCAGAATATCCTTATCCCCTATCCCAACTTTCACCGATCAATATTTCTGGCAGTTTTATTCTTTTGAGTCTTGAGAGCTTTCGGTTTCTACAAGAATCTGCATGATGTGACAGAAAAAGCATAGATTTTTGGAATCAGAGAAATTTAAACTCTGGAACTCGTTAATTATGTGTTAGTTTTATGACTTTCAGCCAAATAAAGTTCTCTGAGTCTCGATCTTCTTGTGGATAAATGAGGGCAATACTATCTAAGAGGGTTTTTTTAAAAAACATTTTATTTACTTATTTGAGAGAGAGAGAGACAGAGATAGAGATAGAGACAGACAGAGCTAACAGGAGGAGAGGCAAAGAGAGAGGGACAAGCAGACTCTCCACTGAGCAGGGAGCCCGATGCGGGGCTCGATCCCAGGACCCTGGGATCATGACCTGAGCCGAAGGCAGACACTCAACCCACTGAGCCACCCAGGTGCCCTTCTAAGAGGGTTTTTAGGGATTTGATATATGAAGAGCATTTAGCATGGTGCTGGGTAAGAATTACTATTCAAATGCAAATGTTCCTGGAGAAAAATATTAGCTCACAGGACAATTTCCCAATGATGTAATTAACTGAGAAAGTAAGACTAAAGAAGGAGGTGAAAGAATTTAAGCAATGAGGATGAGCATCGGACAAGACCAATCACGAACTCCATCTTCTCCAGCTTTGCCCTGAGCTTGGTAAAAACACTGGGATAAACAGTCACGGAAGCAAGTATAACAGCTTCTCATCTTGCTAATATATTTTAGATATGGTCTTGTCTAGAGGGGTGAAATAGGACATCTCTGGGTCCCTTTCAAGTTCAACATTGTATTATTCTAAAATTCCAGAGCAAAGAAATGGGATGATCAAAAAGTACATCAGATTTTTCAAAGTATCACTGAGGAAGAAACAAGCACAATATTGCCAAACAAAAAAGCTAACATTTGAGAACAGAACAGTAAATTATGGAGTTGGGCCTGCAAACCAGCTTGACTCACAAACAAAATACTAAGATGAAGCTTGCTAATTGTACTTTTAAAATGAATACTAATTGCTTATGCTAAAGACAATAGCTATTTACAAAGTAATTAACAGAGTTGAAAAATACGCACCAACACATTAGGCTTCAAACCACTTTGTGGGAGCAAAGAGCTGACCCAGGGAATGTGTCACCTTCTAGCTCAGCATGTTTTAAACATGCTTAAATTGAGGAAAATGGGGATCTTGGCCCACAGGATACCTAATCTTTATTTGGGGTACCATTTTCCTGGTGCCTCTCTTCTCGATATTGCCATTGCGATGATTAATTTGTAGACCAGGGAGAAAATAAACTCAGTTTCAAGTAGATGGTTCATCAGAACCCTGCCATTTTACCTTCTCTTTGAACATTTCTACAACCTCTCAGGCTCCTTTCTGTGTATCTCACCTCACCTCCTTTTAGTCCCATTGTGGTTCATTAAAAATATATTCCTCTTCATACTACTGCCAGCTCCCTTCTAAAAATCTGGAAGAGTTCCTTTTCCTTAGGCTCAAAACATTTCAGAGCAGCTTCAAAATTTCCCATAATTAAATTCTGCTGAAACATTCTTTCTCTCCATCAGCACACACAGAGAAAATACTCGAGTTTTTATAACTTGCACTTATAAATAATCTCTTTCTATAGAAACAAAATCTGCTGCCCTTGAACACAATTTTCTGTCCCTGGCTGTGACTTCCCATATCCTGGTCTTCATATGCAGAATGCCACTCCAATCTACCTAAACCTTTCACTTCATTCACAACAATATTTCAGGATCACATAATACTTCCTGGATTGAACTACTCTTCTCATCTCTCACTGTGTGTGTGTGTGTGTGTATGAAACTTGGATACTATTTATGTTCATAATTTTGAGTTTAGTGCCTCTCCTAAGCTTTCATGAATGTTTTTCTCGTTCCCTCCTAATATTAACCTGGAATCTCTTCTGGATGGCTTCCTAAATGTTTAACACAAGAAAATAACATACATAAAAACGAACTGTAATGTCCCCTTATTCGCAGAGCGTATGTTCCAAGACCCCCAGTGGAGGCCTGAAACCGCACACAGCACGGAACCCCACATATATGCCTATGATACAGTTTGATAAATTAAGCACCGTATGATACTAACAACAATAACTAATATTAAAATAGAACAATTTTAACAATTACTATAATAGAAGTTATGTGAATGTAGTCGGTCTCTCTTTCTCTCAAAATACGGCACTCTACTCACTCTTCTTGTGATGATGTGAGATGAGAAAATCCCTTCATGAGGAGATGAAGTGAGGTGAAGGATGCAGGCATTGTGACCTAACCTTAGTTTAGTATTAACCTTCTAATGACACTTCACAAGGAGGCTCATCTGTTTCCAGAATGCAGTTGACCGTAGGTAACTGAAACCGTGGATAAGGGGGACTACTGTAGGAAGTCCTATATGATTACTCAGTACCATTTTTCATAGCCTTCCAGAACAGGCAGTTACCATTAAGTACACGTTGACTGAAGCTTAAGACTGGGGGAAAAAAATCCAGCAAGCAGTCAGCTCAAGGATATTACTAAGCAACACCAAAATTCATTCACTCATTCATGCACTTTTTCGGTCATTCCTGAATAACTACTATACGCCAAGCACTGAACAAATGCGATTAAATTCTTGCCTTCACAGAATTTACATTGAAACAGGGAAAAGAGAAAACAAACAAAAAATAAACAACCGCATCAGGAAGTCGTAGGTGTCATGAACAAAACAGAGCAGGAGAAAGGGAGAGAATGATCCAAGTGCCTCGTTAGAGAGAAGAGTCAGAAAACGAAGTGGCGACATTTGAAAAGAGACATGAAATGAAGACAGAGCATGACTTATAAAAGTTTCTGGGGGAAGGACATTCCTGGCAAACGAAAAGGCCCTCGGAGAGGAACAAGGTCAATATATTCAAGAAACGGTAAGGAGACCAATATCGCTGGAGCAGGGCGAACAATGAAGAGCCGTCAGAAAAGAGTTCAGAGAAGTAGCTGGAGGGCCTCACAGGACACAGTAATAAGTTTGGATTTTTTCCTGAGTGTGCTGGAAACACACTGAAGTAGTCGAAGCAGAGGTGTGTGACAGGATCTGATTTACTTCTTTTGAAATCGCTCTCTGGTTGCTGCGCAAAGAGCACACTCACCGTAGCACATAGCGTGGCAATAGCAAGAAAGGGACGGAGGAAGAGGCTGCTGCAGAAGTCCGGGCAAGAGATGACCAGGCTGGGGAGGTAGAGGCGGTAAGAAGAGGTCGAATTCTAATTATATAGCTCTCTTCCAAGGAAGAGTAATCCTATTTTTCTGAGGAACTGGTGGTAGCAAGTGAGGGTACGAAAGGAACTAAGAGTGACTCTGAAGTTTCTGGCATGAGCAACTGGGAGATGGGGGAGGGGAGATCAGGAGTTATAGTTCTTGACTAGGGTTGGCAGGTAGACGGGATACAAGTCAGAAGCCCGGGAGGAGGAGGAGAGCCGGATGTGTACAGTTAGGATCCTCAGCGTAGAAATGCAGCAAGGGTACTCTCTTAATATTTTCACACAGTGGTACCGGTGCCCGAGGCGTTCTCAGTGAAGCTCAAGCCCCGTCTGCCAACAGCAATGTCAATGGACCAAGGTAATGAGTTTGCTAAAGGTTTTGTGCTCACTTGGAAATTATTTGAGTACAAGTACCCACACACTACACTGTGCATATGTGGAGAGAGAAAAGACACTGCACTCGGTATTTATTTTACTAGTCTACTATCCAAAGTTACTCAATTGAATGTTCTAGAAGTGTGTGTATTTCAAATGAATAAGCTTTGAGTATAAACATCAGTGTAGTAAGAGAAATTCAAGAGGCTCCTGATTTTTTTTTTCAATCCGATGTAAAATTATTATTTCTCAAGCTTTCTCCTAAATGAATTGCACCCTTCAAAGGTAACGAGGCAGCGGTCTTTTCCCAAACACATCATTCATTTCCTTATGCTGAAGGAAGAAAAATGACATACAGTCTGGCAGGATTAGGTTTATAAAACGAGATTGCTAGTGAAAATAAGCAAAGCAAATTTCAGCAACAAGAAAACTGGACTATCTCCCTGGCTTAAGCCTGGGGAGACAGATCTCACAGCCTAGGGAAAGTCGCAGTGATAGCAGAAACTACCAGAGAAAGAACATTTTAACCCTCAAATTAGATCAATCGCTACAGTCTGCTGGGTTCTTCTCCAGTCAGCACGTGCTGCGGTTTATCACGGGAACATGGCAGAGCGGTAGAGGCGACCAAGGCAATGGAGTCAATGGTGCAAGATGACACAGGCTGTTTGTATACGTAGGCAATAAGTCACATGCTGATACTCCTGATTTTTAACTGAAGGCAGGATAAAGCATGGGTATTTATGAGGAGAAGGACTAATGAATCGCCGCAATATGGCTTCTCTTCCATGGCGCATCAAAGAACAAGGAGTGAACATCTCCCTGAAAACAACTGTATTTGTCACCTATTAGAAAACACTGATGGCAACAGGCACCCATGCAAAATGGCTATAAATCATGAACCATGATAACAATTTAGGAAATACTGACTCTGGGCAAAGGAAAGAGCCATGTACGCATCTAAGTAGAATAGTCTGTAGAGGACTTTTTATGAGTACTTTGCTATTTTAATTCTATTTTACTTTAAACAGAGTTAAAAAAAAAAAAAAGTAAAACTCTGGGTCAAATCTAGGATCCGCCACAACAAAACAGTATCCCACATGGGAGAGAGAAAGCAAGAAACATAGCAACAAAGGTGAAGAGGTCTCCCTTGCAATCAATCTCTGAGCTCAGAGATGCTTTCCTATGGCCATAGGCTTTTTTTTTTTTTTAAGATTTTTATTTATTTGACAGAGAGAGATCATAGGTAGACAGAGAGGCAGGCAGAGAGAGAGGGGGGAAGCAGGCTCCCCACTTAGCAGAGAGCCCCATGTGGGGCTCGATCTCGGGACCCTGAGATCATGACCTGAGCTGAAGGCAGACCCACTGAGCCACCCAGGTGCCCCTATAGGCTTATTTTTGATGCAGCCACAATTTCATTTAAATTGCTGGAGAAGTGTCTGCACCACCTCTCAAGGTTAATGTAACCTGTAATGACAGAACAGCAGTGTGGCCTCTATTTTAATCCAAAGGGCCCTCCTCATTCTAGTAGCTTAAAATTTCATGGGGCAAAATCATAGTCATTCGAATTTAATGACATTAACACTTTAAAAGCACCTCTCATTTTTTCAAAATGAAATATCCTAATCCTTTTGCTATGATCATGCAAGATAATTATCTTACCTCATCAATTATTTTAATTTTCACCTTCAGAATCTGCTCTGGTTATAATATACCTCTTCTTGCAAACTGACTAATGTAATGTTCTAAGTGGTAAAACACCACGATTTTGTTTAAAAGCAGGATGTTTTCAGTTCTTGATATGTTCACTGGACCCCATCAACCCATTGGGTAGATACTCTCAAGTGCTAGCCCACAGAGACCTCTAGATCTTTTTCTCTCACGGCACTTAACCAGATTCTGAGTCTTAAATAGAATTGGACCATTTTCCTCTAAATACATGACATCCCATGTCTTTCCACATCGCAATCAGTTTGCCACTTTCCGACTTACTACTAAAAGCCCTGTGAAGTCTTCTGAGGATAGACTTTGCCTGCCCAAAGGAGACAGACCTGCAAAGTCTGAGTTTTTGCAACGTATTTCAGATTATTTACATGGATGTTAAGACCAGCTTGTGTGTTGAGAATTTAGGAAATTAAGATGCTGGGAAATCTCACTTACTATACACCATTGATAGAAATACCCATCTCTTTCTACTACATACTGTGAAAGCCATGAATGCAGACTGCCTCTACTTCAGACCATGGCACATAACAAATACTAAATAAACTGCTTAGAAGCTGGATTGAAAAGAGCATCCTAGCCACAAAAAACAAAAAACAAAAAAAAACAAAACAAAAAACCAACCTCAATTCCAAAATCTTCCTAGTACAACTCTGCTAACGGATATTTGAAAACTTAAATATGTAGATATCCATTGATTATTCTTTACTGCTGTTTATTTAACTTCCCAAAGAGCTCACAGAATAGTAATGCTTTCCTCTCAAAGAAACTTCTCACACCGTTTATTATAATTGATATCAGTTTACCTAATAAGTAAATAAGAATCCTCACTTCTGATTCTGAAAATATGCTCATCCTACAATTCGTCAGGAGAATCCCAGAGACAAGTTGGAAGTATCAATAATGAATAGTCGTATCACATTTGAGACTGTGTTTATAAATAACACAAACTCTTACTCAAGGACAGTTGGGGAATGGGCTGTCACACTCAGCAACTCATATATAAATTAGAACGTGTGTGTGTAATTTCTGTGTTTACAAGATTTTTAAAAATTACGACAGGATTTACATATTGTAAATCTTGCCAAACCAAATTTAAATTCTAATCCTTAATAACGCAATTCAGACTTCACCCTATTTGGGGAATAAGTTTCATAAGTAATCATAAAAAAATCATAAAAAATCATAAAAAGGTGTAAAGAAATAGTTGTGCATAAAACAGGTTTTATACAGTTAAGTTGGAATGTACCACAGAGATGACCTAAGCCAAATTCCCCCATCAGGACTCTACAAATTCTCCTCAGCAGGACTCTCCCCTATGACATCATCAGCAGGTAGAATTCATCCCTTTTTGCCTGAATCGTCTCCGTTTATTGTCAAGTATTTCAGCGTAATTATTAATAGTGCCCCTTTTACTCTCAAAAATAAATGATAAATGATGATCACCCTACCAGTAAGTTGTTATCTAGCTTCTGCTCAAAGTGCTCTGGTAATGATGGAGGCTTCATAACTCACGAGTTGCTAATTCTAGGGGCACCTGGGTGGCTCAGTTCATTGAAGACTCTACCTTTGGCTCAGGGGTCCTGGGATCGAGCCCCGTGTTGGGCTCTCTGCTTGGCAGGGAGCCTCCTTCCCCCTCTCTTTCTGCCTGCTTCTCTGCCTACTTGTGATCTCTTTCTCTGTTAAATAAAAAAAAAAGTTGCTAATTCTATTTTTTAAAAGGTACAGTAAAAATATATATTAAAATATTAAAATATTTTTAAAAAAATCATTCTGACGATGAGCTTATTATATCTTTATTGAGTTGCTTTTACTCATTAGGAATTTGAACCTCTGTAAAGACACTAGAGAATGGGATTCCTTCAGCTCCATAGGCAACTTTCATGCCTTCCTTAAACATAAATAGTCAAACATAAAATGGTTCAGGAAGGAAATACTCTTCAAGAAGAAGTTTGCCGGGAAATAAGAATTATTGTTTAATAATAGGCGATCTTCAGGAACCTATGTTACAGGTTTCCTGGGAGCCAGGAGCTCTAAAGGAGTAACAGTAGCTGACAGTTTCCCTTCTCAGGTCTGCGGGAGTGCACTATGTGAAGTTCCATGGGTTGGAAGCCATATTTGCTTTCGTGATTTTACCCTAGTCAAGTCATGTGGAAGAAAAAAAAACAAAACTGCTCTATGGAGAGAGGCAAAGGAAATCAGCAGGGTAAAGTGGTTTTAAAAAGGACTAGAAAGTAGAAATACCGATAACTGCTTCTTTTTCAGGCTGCTTGCCCCTCATCCACAGTCCAGGCATAAGAAGAAGCCACACAAAAGGATTCGTAGATGTTCAGCACTACAGTCAAGCTCAGATATTCTCCAGATAGCAGGAGACGATGAATCAATTGGTTAAGAATGAATTAATTAAAATAAACAAATTAAATGGAAAAGAATTAGTGATAAAATTAATTTTGGTGACAAATCACGTGTTACAGGGTCTGCCTACTCTTGTTCAATAAACATTCAGATGATCATTTCTCTACTGACGTAGAGATGGAGTTAATTGCCATGCACGTGATCGAGCCAAGAATTTAACAGCATTTTGTGTTTTATAGGAGAAGCCAAAATTTGTATCTGGATCCTGGGCACTAACCTGAGATGTAAACAATATATCCTTTGAATGATTCTACTCATTGAGCCCACGCAACGTAACTAGCAACGTAACTAGCAACGTAACTAGCAATGTAACTAGCAACGTAACTAGCAACGTAACCAGCTGCACAGTGGCTTTTAGCAACAGCTACACAAATGACAGGCCACGGTTGTCTAGGAATAATTACCCTCTGCTGGGAAGTGTGTTTGGCAAATCCAACCCTATATTTGCGATGGCCAACATCGGAGCAGAACTTGAGGGCTGAGAACTGCTTGTTACCGGTCAACAAGTATGTAAGTATAGAAACTGACAGAAGCAGACGGAGCCTCCGGAGCAGTCCGATGCTGTAGGACATCCTAGCCAAGATGGACTAGTCTTAATGACCAGCGTTTATGCCAGTTTGGGTGGTGTGGAACCCAGAAGGTGAGTCGCGTGTGATACAGTTTGTGTACTGGTTGCACGAGGCACTGAAAAATTGCTTAAATTTGAAAAAAAAAATTCTTAATCGTAACAGTTTGAAAATTCTCCATACTCTAAATTTCTGACTGTTTTGATTCGAGATGAAGGATATTGACCAAATAACCCTTTCCATTTAGGAAAAAACCCATCTCAGGTAGTTCAGTATTTCCTGTCTTTCGTCACTTCTCAAACCTATCAGAGTAGAGAGGGGAAGGTGGAAGATTTCCACCCCTCCCCCAACTATCAAAGGGAGGGTCTCTCATTTGAGCCTGAGGCTCTGGATCCTTTCCCTTTCGTGGGTAACAGGGCTACTCTCCTTAGTCACCTCTGCATTTCTACGCGTGCTCCTCGAAAATCAACACTTTTCCAAAGATTTCATGTCCTTTTCAACTCTAAGCTATTTGATGATTTCTCTTGCTGGCACCCATCTTCATTATTAGCATCATTGATGAGAAAAGAACAATACGAGATAAGGGGAGTAAACAAAAGCTCCAGAAATTTCATAACTGTTTTGGATTTTATTTTAGGTATAACTGGGAGGGGACTAAATGGCATGGCTTGTATCGCTAAAATAAATCTATCTTGGCCTGAAATGAGTCTGTCTTTCCAGATGTGTTCCGTTTTTCACCTTCTACACTTTGCGACAGTGTGGAAGACATAGAAGAATCTAATTTGGTAATCAGTGGATTCTTGGTTCTTCAAAACTAGGAGATACAACCAACAGACTTACTAATGCAGTAAGTATCCCCATCATTCCGTGAGAATAAACCTTAAATTGATGTCATGCCAGTAAGTCATTGCATCATGTATTGCCCAACTGCTGTAGTTCTCAGAGTATTGTCTGGGGACTCCTAGGATCCTCAAAACCCTTTTAGGGCGTTCTCAAAGTCAAAATTATTTTCATAATAATATTAGTTTGGGTTTTTTTTTTCACTTTCATTCTATTATGAATCTACAGAGGAGCTTTCTAGAAGCTACCTTGCATGTAACTATCATTGCTTGAGCAGTTAGTGGAAATTGAGCTTGTGCACTCTCATGTTTCCTAGAATTTTCAAACACGGTATGTGCATTTTCAGAGATTAGCTCATTTGTTCTAAGTACTTCCACTGTGCTTCTAACGGTTATTTTCATTTACACCTGCTATAATCTCTGTAACCTCGTCATCATCGAATAAGTCATTATTTTGAAATCCTAGAGTTTACCTCTGCTCACGTGTAGGCAAGCAAATGTACAGGTACACATTTTTGTCCTGTTTTATAAGACCTTAATTAAAAAAAAAGATCCTTCCTAACTTTAAAATTTCTAAAATGCTATTTTAGAATTTAGTATTTTTTCTGATATAAAAAATGAATTTATAATTTTCTCATGTTTAAGGATGGCTCATTGGCTTAAAAAAAACCTGATATTTGAAGATTCAGTTTCTCAACGTTTATCTAGAAGAGCTCCATGTAAGGATGATAAAAAAGAAGACTGACGTGTTACAAAGTATCCTGACTCCTGGAAGGAAAGAATTTAATGCAAAAAAATAGGACAAAGCTCTAAGTATGAAATAAAAATAGGATGAAAGCTCTTCCTTTCCCTTGGCTTTATATATATTTATAATTTTCCTTCTTGTCCAATGTAACTGAGCACTTTTAAATAGCATTATAATGCCAGTTAAGTCACACCATGACTTGAGACCAATCATTGAATACTTAAAGAAAAAGGAATCTCACTAAATTTTAAAGATAAATATAATGTATCCTTTGAAAGTCAAATACTCTTTGCTAGAGCTCTTCAAAGTAGAAATGAAAAAAAAACCCTGAAGCATCTTCTTAAAAAATATTTTACTTATTTGAGAGAGAAAGACAGAAAGAGAGCATGAGCAGCAGGGGAGGCAGAGGGAGAGGGACAAGCAGACTCCCTCATGAGCAGGGACCTGGATGGGCAGGGACCCAGATGTGGGGCTCAATCCCAGGACCCCGAGATCATGACCCGAGCCAAAGGCAGATGCTTAACCGACTGAGCCACGAAGGCACCCCCAAAACCCTCAAAACATCTTATGGGAGAAGTTGTTGTATTGCAACGGCTAGAGGAGTGGACACTTTAGCTGGGAGATTAATGAATAATACCTTTTTCACACCTGACATTAACGAATATCTTCCAGAAAAAGTTGGTAAAAAGAAATTACTGTTAGTTTCCAATGATAGAGTATCTTGTCTAATTAAAGATTTAGTTGCTAACATGAGGCATGAATTAAAAATCTCATCTACAGAATTACACTTTTACCTTCAAATGAGAGACGTCTAAAAAATGACTATACATTTTTTTATCGTATTTGTCCAGTATCAGTACTAATACTCAAAGACCATTTATACGAATGCTTACCAAAAAACACAAATGTTGCTAAAATAGTCAAAGAATAGGATATTTTTTTAAATTTTGCAGTTTATCTTTTTTTTTTTTTAAAAAAAAGACCTTATTAATTTATTTGACAAAGAGAAAGAGAGAGAGTACAAGCAAGAGGAGCAGCAGACAGAGGAAGAGGGAGAAGCAGGCTCCCCACTGAGCAGGGAGCCCAATGTGGGGCTCGACCCCAGGACTCCAGGATCATGACCTGAGCTGAAGGCAATCGCTTAACCGACTGAGCCAGCCGGGAGCCCAAATTTCACAGCTGATCTTGCAACAAATGCGTTAACATTTGCACCGATGGTGCAGAAGCAAAGGTGGGGGCCTTGGCATCAGTGAAGACAATGTCAATGTCGTAAGCTGTATTGATAGTCATTGTACTCTCCACTGCCACGCACTTACGGTTTTTCAAAAAGTCAGTTTCACTTAAGGATATCTTGATGAAGCAGTAAAACTAACAATGTTACTAAGCCTACAGCCTGAGGGCACACCTCTTTTTAATATCCTATGTCACAGAGTGATAAGTACACATCACTTCCGCTGCATACTGAGTGTGGGTCTCCAGCAAAGGCACAATTCCACTGTGAGCTGAAGGTACAGCCTTTTACATGGGAGGCCATTTGTACTCGAAAGGCTGACTGGCAGCCAATCTACGGTTAGGCAAACCTGAGTTTTTGTCAGACATTTTCTCAAAAAGGGACAAAATGAGCCTGTCCCTTAAGTGAAGACAACTGGCAGTATTTATGACCAATGATGAAATATGAACTTAGAATTTTGGAAACCTTGTATCTCCCACCATGGGCTTGAAACCTGCCCCCTTTCTGATGAGGTTGGTGGTAATATTAGGAATGTGATTTTTAAATACATTCATTTTATAATGAAATGCATACACACTGGGCGGATCTATGTAAATCAGTGAACCGATATTTCCAAATGACAAATTATGATGCTACAAAATCGCTCATAAGGTCCATTTAAGATGCATGAAAGACCAATGGATTAATGTAGCAGAATATGAAAAGTTCATTGATACGATTTCAGGTTTCAGGTTGCAATTAACTTTTTAGAAACTATCACTTGTTGAGTTTTGGTGAGGCATCAAAGATGAAAATCTATAATTATCTGAAAAGATTATTAAAATAGTTTTTCCTTTCTAAATACCTATCTGTGTGAAGCTAGGCTTTCTTCATATACTTCAACCAAAACAACATATTGCAACAGATTAAAAGCAGAAGCAGATATGAGAATCCAGCTGTCTTCCATTAAACTACACATTAAAGAGTTTTGCAAAGTTGTAAAGAAAAAAAGCCACTCTTCTCACTGATATTTTAAAATATACCTTCCCATAAAAACGTACTATTTATGTTAGCATGAAATACATTTCCTACTATTATTTTAAGTGATTTAATAAATATTTTTAAATTTCCCACTTTAAATTTCTATCAAGAGATATAATTGGCAGTATGCTAATAAATGTTTAACAACTAGCTATCCAAAAAAAAAAAGCCATGGTTTGTAGAATTTGCCAATTTCCCCGGTATAAATATCTCTCATTATGGCCAATTGCAAGCAACAATGTGAAGCCGACTAGCTCACAGGATTTCTGATACAATCTACGCAATCCAGACAAACAAAAGCTCTTTAAAGTCTTCAACAATTTTTAAGAGTAGAAAGCAGTCCTCAAACCCCCAAATTTGAGAACCATTGGTATAGATCTTATGTGGCCAATTTATTTTAAAATTCACAATATAAACATCAAAACATGAACATTTTAACCACCTCACTGTTCTGACAGAGAGACCCAAATGGCGAGAATTTATCTACTTTCTGAAGCAAAACTATTCCATAATATGACAACAGGGGGAGGCTAATATCTAGTAGAATAACACATAGCACTCATGCTTTGGCCTGTAAGGGATTTCTAGGTACGGAGTGAGGTATGGATTCAGAAACACACTGACAGCAAAGGTAGATACTGTGTTCCAACAGTCAAACTAGTCTCGGCAATTGCATTTTTTGAAAACTGTTCCTTTACATGAGCTGTATTTTCCTCAGATTCTAAGAAATAAACATAGGCAGTTTCAAAATTAGAAAAAGAAAAGAAAAGGAAAAAACTCACTTCAGTTAGGCTCTGCAAATATTTTCTTTATGAAACCATGCATCTGCTCAGAGTTAGCTGCAGAGTGTGACTAACATTTTCTACCAAAGCTTGTGCCGTGTCAGTTCCCTTTACTAATGCTGCATGTGTTAATTAAAATTAATTACACATGGCAGTAAATAGTTTCCTTCTGAAAGCAGCAGAGAGAAGCCGAATAATAGAATTTATAATTTATATACAAGGTATATAATTAAAACCTTCATAATATTTTTCTCTCAGTAGTTATAGTCACTAAGGACGTTCTTGAATGGGGAAGTTGGTTGCACAGCAAATCAACTGAGGAAAAATAAAAATGGATCACACATGCAATGTCGGGTCCCCCCCAAAGATTCCTGATGTGTAAATTGATAGTGTAAAAAGCCAGGCTTATAACTAATATTCTTGACTGCGTGATTTGAGGGAGTTCGGTGATCATCATAAAGGTTTATGTATCTGTGTGTTACTTTGATTTAAAGACTACCCACCCCCCCCAAACTCAGGAAGTCCTCGGCAAGGTGTTACAGCTGTGGTAATAAATCAGGATAGTACATGGGTACACTGGCAATAATGGAAAACCTTGTGTCTGCCGGAGAGGGCCACAGATACACCAGTCAGTATAACTGGATTTAAATAGCAACAGAGTTGAGTAAAAACCCTCTTTGGATTTTTTCAATTTATTCTCTTATTTCATGTACTTTATTTTTTTGTTTGTTTTTTTTGTTTTGTTTTGTTTTTTTGTCAACATGTAGATTGTTTTATAATATTCTATAAGTCAACTCCAAAAACCTGATTGTTCCAATGGTCACTAAGACATGCCCTTAATTTTCTTTATTTTTGTTCTTGGGAGGCCTCTAGGACTGCCAAATGAAATTTAGATGTTTAGAAATTTCCTTCAGGCTAGACCCAGCTAGGGAAATTTTCACACCCCTGCTTAATTCATTTCTTAAGAGCTCTTTCTCAGCAGGTTGCTGACTGAAATACCTGAACTCTTGGCCATCTATCTCCCTGCTGGCTTGGGGGTGGGGGGCTATGCTGTCACAAATCACCTCACACCTTTGAAGCCGTAGCACACAGCTCACTTTAATTGTATCCTTACCACGAATAACCAAAACGTAAACCCATTCTTCAAAAGCCTGAGACAAGCCAATCAATATCTTGAATACAGTTTAGAATGACTAATTAGGTTTCAAAAAGAAAAGCTAATTTTTAAACAAAAACTAGTCACTCGATCCTATTTATAAACAAGCACATGATTAAAAATATTGGACCATCAGTACTAGTCTCTCTTAACCATGACCCACCAGACTTTCTCTTGCAACTTAACCACTATGGTGTCTCATTTAAAGACTACACAGTAGAACAGAGTGTGTATTTTTCTGCAGCATGTTTGCAACTCGTGATTGTTCCCTATCATTAATGAACACAGCTGGGGCCCTTTTATGGTCCCCAAACGGAGGCTGTCCCAAGCCACATTGTTTGTCTGAAGGAGTAGTGGGGAGAGGGGATTGCCCATCAGCAAACAGTCCTTCCAGGAAGTAGGTGGGGAGCGGGCAATGTATTTGTTCTGAAATCCTAGAAGAAAAGTAAACTTGCCATGAAGGACAAAATTTCTTTTTGTTCTTGAACTTTACACAGCCGTACTGGGCTCATTCATCAAGACGGCCCTTGGACACAAACCTCCAGAACATGAATGCCTCAAACACTGACCAAAATCCCTGCTGACGTGCTACTAATAGCTTAAAGTACAACCCCACTTTAAATCCTTGGGAAGAAAGGAACTGAATTGAAGTTGCTGAGTCTATCCTATCAGTCCCTTTGTTTGAAATATTCAAAGGGAGCACAAAGTCTAATTCCCCTAGAAAACTGGATATGGATTACACACAGGTGTTTTTAAGCATGAAGAATTTCTCCAAAGCCTTTTAGTGACATTTGAAAAAGCTAAAAAGCACCAACTTGCTATTTTTCTCCCTCAGAAAAGGCAGAAAGAGTCATCCAAGTAGGGCATCATACTCCTATTTCACTTCAGAGTTTAATTTGAAAACCAATAAGAGAAGAATTTAAATTGATTGCTTCAAGCCACAGACATTTCATACCCAAGCAGTTATGTTGGCTTTCATGAGAATTTATCTTAGCTGTGAAATCAATTGTCACAGACTTAGTTCACAAAAATATTACCAAATCATATTTGATTTTTGTCTTGGTGTAGTTGGTGAATCAAATCAAATGGGCAGGCAATTTTAGCTCTCTAATTCATCTCTCCCCAGACGCTCCCTTTGAAAACATTTTCACCCCTCCTCTCTGGTGTACCTAGGGTTTCCTAATGATGCCATTTCACAACCAGAGACACACAAGGAGGGGAAAGATAGAGTAGCGAGAGCTGGGAAACTGTTGTAATATGCAGGATCTGAACCACATGAAAACAAATAGCTTTGCAGTGACAGACTGGAATGAAGGAAAAGAGCAGACAAAAAAAAAAAACAGATTTGCATTTAACAGCTTTCAAGATATAAAGTGTCCTTTTATTGACTTGCTAAACATGTATTTCTATCCAACTCCTTGACAAGGAAAGCACAGGGTTTATCTTTTTAGATTTATAGTGGGAAATAAACATTACTGTCATATTGTGACCTTTGCAATCAGTAACTCTGCAAAAGTCCTCAAATCTCTGTCTGACCCACGTGAGCCTTTTAGTTCTAACAGAACCGAGGACCAAAAACTAACCAACAGAAAACTAAAATCCTGTCTGCTGGCTCTCTACCTCACTTACTTTCAAAAGTTCTATGTATAATAACGGAAAGCCTGAAATTTGTTAATACTTTGCTTGAGCTAAAGAAGTGACGATTAAGAAAGCTGAATGGAGAGGTCAACACTTTTGAATAATAAAGGTAACATGAGAACAGAGACAATTTACAATAAAACACCTCTTCTATTTGTTTTCTTACAGGACAATGACGTGGAATTCTGTTCAACTAAATTCAAACAAAACTTATTTATACGGTTTGCATAGAACTGAAAATTCTCAGGTTCTTACTTGCTAAATGAAAGATTTCTTTTTGTGTTCACGTCCCCTAAGAGTTTTCCTTTATAGTTCCATTTTCAGCCCACCCAGATCTGAGGCCGTAGGCTTCTAGAGCTTACCCACAGAATGCTTTTTATTGGCAATTGGTGTTATTTATATCTTCTCCATGTAAGAGGAAAGAAAAGTTTAATATTCACACATTTATTCATTCCCTCATGTTATTGAGCTCCTGCAATTACGAGGCAGCCCGTTAGGGCCTGGGGATGAGGCAACAAACAAGACGAACACCTTGTCCCTCATAGAAAGTAGCCCAGCGGTGGAGATAAATGTCGGTCACGTGATTATATTTAAATTGATTTATTTATTTGTCACTGTGTTAAAACTAGGAAGTAGTACAACGTGTTAAAACGTTGACTGAGCACATTCTATGACGTAAACACGTCACGTGTTCTCACAGTAATACCACTGACACGTGATGAATACCAGGTTGCTTATGTGCATAAGTCTATGCGTCAGACTTCAGTTAGTCTCAGATCTGGTGGCATTTTTTTTTTTGATACTAAGAATAGAGGATGGGGAACACGAAACATTTATATCATCCCTGAAGTCACAGAGAGGATACAATAAAGTGGATAAAATAGTTGAGAGTGACAAACTTTTTACTGACAAATTGATTTTTTTTTAAATCTATCAGGTACTTATAGTTAGAGAGTATTATAAACACCCCTACACACAAAGATGGCCCATCCACACTCCGTGGGGAAATGTAGGGTAACACACATTTCATTACTCAGCTTGGACCGGAAGATGGGTTACTAAATGAATCTTCACCCGACAAAGAAAAATTTTCTTGAATCAGAGCATTCAGAAGAGAAACAATTCTCACTTAGTATTCTATGAGGCAAGAAGGAAGGTCCAAAACCTTCTTTTGACAAATCTGGGATAAAATGAAATAAAATAACTTCTCCAGGTATCATGTTTATGTCCCAAACACAAGCTTCATCGCACTGTATTCCCCATACAATGTTTCACTTCCGATTACAAAACACTACGTGTTTTTACTCTACTGAGTTTCCAATAAATTTGAGCCTCTGCCATCCTATTTATGAAAGAGTAATTGCTTCCCTTTTAATACAGATTCGACACCACACCACACCCAAGTGAGACATGACCTCTTGCACAGGGCCTTGTACACCACCTTTTGCACAGCATATTTGTTTAATTATGCACTTTTTCAAACAACTCCAAGTGCGCCTTAATATAGAAACATAGCCATAAAGGTATATAAATGGAAAACCTGACTCCAATTCCTTTCCAGCTAACAAGTGGAAAAATACACCACTCGACAATGAGAATAAAGAGCCATTCTTTTCAGAATGCCTAGAGCGAACACACAAGCTACAGCGTGGCATTATTTGACATTTATTGAGTGTCAGCAATGTGCTGGGCACTAAGTGGAGTAGTGAGACATCCTCCAATCACTTTCTGTAGGTATAGGGGCGGGGTGGGGGAGGGGAGGAGGTAAATCGAAGCACTTGGCAAGGTTGATAAACCATACCCTGAATTGAAGCTACAAAGCAGCATCAAGGAAAAAAAAAAAAAAAACCACCTTATTTTAAAAGAAAACAGAGGCAGACAACCCCAAGGGATGCTCAGAAAAATACCGTGTGGCTGC
Organism: Nasua narica; assembly: GCA_028533885.1. Classification (NCBI taxonomy): domain Eukaryota; kingdom Metazoa; phylum Chordata; class Mammalia; order Carnivora; family Procyonidae; genus Nasua; species Nasua narica. The sequence goes on along the minus strand of CM052814.1, from coordinate 51,830,186 downwards.
CCTACAACCCCCTGGGGACGGACACAGATCTCTGCTGGTTACCAGAACTCACATACCTTGGACCAAATGGGCCTTAGCGTGACCTTAAAAGTGAAGGCCTGCCTGGGGAGAGCAAAGACTAGCACAGTGAAGCCATTATCTAGACATGCTTCTACCAGAGAAAACATGGCATTTCTAACAAAATCAAATGGAACAAAAACCTGGAGGAACATTCCAATCGTAGTTCAGATCCTGCCACACAGAAGTTTAGGGATCTTTTAACTTAGATTTCAAAACGGATTTGGTGATGCAATGAAGGTGAGAACAATGTACTACAATTTATCAGCCTCCCCAGGTATCTAGGATATGCTCTTGGAAAGCCCCAGAGAAGAGCTGGGCAATGCATACTCTTACCTGGAGTTTTTGTAGGCTAAATGAGTCTAGGTGTGAAATTCACTCTTCTCGAGTGCTGAAGTCACTGCAACTAGTAACAATTCCTTCCATTTATAAAAATCTTAGCCCTAAAACACTCTTCAGAATGGCTCAGAAATCTGGTCACCAGACTCATAAAGATCATATTAATTCACCAGGACACTGAAGGCTTTTTAAAGAAGGATGTTAAATATATCAATTCTCACACACCTGATGATTGGGGGTTACAGTGTAACTTTTAAACTTTATAGTGGAAAGTTGAAATAGCAACTGTATGACTCTTAGGAATAATGCTGCGGTACAAGTGGCAATGACTAATAAAGTTTGTAAAGAACCGTAGCAAGGGTACTGGTCAGTTCTATGTTGGGCTTTGCCAAGGAGACTGAAAGCTTTCCACAGAAATTGGTAAGCCTAGGAACAAACTGAAATACCTCCACGAGAACTTAAAAATCTCTTCCTCATGCTCTTTGGGGAACAATTCCAATTAAAATATTGGGCGGAATTCTTGTTCCATAGTCAGTATCAAAACTGTGGCATCAGAAAGAGCCCTGGATCAGGAGACATCTGGCCTGGGTTCCAGTTTTGTCTCTGTCATTAACTGTTTTTGTGACACAGGGAAGGCATTTAACTGAAATAGGTGTGAACCCTTTAACCTGTGAGATGAGGGGGACTAGACAAGGTTGTCTCTAAGGTCTCAAAGAACCCTAGAAAGCTATGACATTCTACAATTACATTGGTGACAACCCCAGGGTTCACACAGGAACTCATAGCCCCAACCCAATGCATCTCCCCGGGTCTGCTGAATGACTATATATTTTGATCCAAAACACTACTGTGGAAGACAGGGCTGAAGCATACAAATAACAGAAGCATTTATATCTTCTATTATATATATCTATTATATAAATATGTATATATGTATTATATATATCTTCTAAAATCTCTTCTACATCTCTTCTGAAATGGATAAATTACTAAAGGCAAAAAAAAGAACTTTTCTCATAAGATCTTGTCTCAGAGGAGAGAAAAAACTAGGAACTTAGGCTTAGGATCAACCTAAGTGGTCAAAAGAATATCATTTGAGGATAGCTGATAAAATTATGCTAAGCATATGGGCTTTTGAGAGAGGAAGGATTTTTCCTCTACACAGAAGAGTAAAAGATATAAACTTGTATGGGTAAGTCTAGTTCATTAAACCCCAGGAAGAAAAAAAGGATGCTTTTATTATTATTATTATTTTTTAACTAGGGCTCATCTTGCCTTTGAAATTAGCTTCTTCTCATCCCAAACAGGCTGGCAACAGATTAGGCGACATTTCCCACCCATTTGCATTGACCAACACTATTTCCTCTTTGGGATATTCCTTTCAACCTCCCCTCCATCAATTCATGCCAAGACCCAAAAGGAGTCACCTTCAGTGCTGCTAATGAGTGCTTGTGGGACGTAAGTACTGGAATGGAATACACTACCACAGATCTGGTTAAATGTTACCTTACACGCTAGAACCCATTTGTTTCATGTATAATAGTCTCTCAACTCAATGACATTTTCTCCTTTTTTTTAAACCTCTTCATTGATTCTTAAATATTCTGTCTTAAGATTAGTGAAAAATGAATCCTGTATGGCACTCACAGGTGATTACAAGTATCATGCAAAATAACCCATCTTGTATTTCATTTAGAGTACCAACACTGACATGCATAGCCAATAATGCAGAATGCCTAATAAGTACTTTGGAATGCCTAATAAATACTTATTCTGTAAATAACAGAATAAATATTTTTTACTGAGAGGATAAATAGGAGAACAGGAAAATGACAGTTGCTTTTCTCTAATTGGTTTGTAAACCATTATGTTTGTTTTTGTTTGTTTAAAGATTTTTATCATTTTTAAAGTCATCTCTACACCCAGAGTGGGGTTCAAACTCACAACCCTGCGATCAAGAGTTGCATGCTCTACTGACTGAGCCAGCCAGGTGCCCCAAACATTCATGTTTGTAAACATAGAGAACCCCCAGGCTATCCTTCCAGGTTTATTTTTTATCATAATCTTCACTTCTGAAGGAAGTCAGAAACTCAGTTTTGTGTTCCAACAATGTAATGCTAATGAAAGGCCATTTCATTTTAACCAAAAGGGCAGAATAAAAAATTTAAAAACTCTTTCCTACAAGAAGTCTAGAATTGTTGGAAAACATTATTTTAAATGCTTAAGCTCTTTCTGAAATGCAACAGATCCTTAAGAGTAAACAAACAAAGACTGTCACTTTTGACACTGCGTGGTGTCAGTTTCAGTAACTAAAAGGCTTGGATTGGAGTAGCCCAAAGGAAGAGGAAAGAAGATCTTGGGATTTATGTGACAGCCAGCACTCTCCAATGGCCACATCCTCAGAAAAAGCATGGACTGAAAAAAAAAAAAATCTGTCTACTAGCAAAGAAGGATAACAGGTAAATTTGTTTTGCCCTGGTCACAGTTGAGGAGGGTACCAGTAAACTGGAAGACAGCACTAAAGAAAGGACCCAAAATGAGGTACAAAGAGACATATATGTATAAGAGAGTTAAATTTCTATAACATAGAAAAAGCAGGATAAAGTGGTTTAATATGTGTCTCATAGGTATTCTGGGAAAAGCAAAGAAGAACAGAGAAGAAAGTCAAATACTAATACACAGTTTTTCATACTTTATGAAAATTATAAGTCCTCAGGTTTAGGAAACACAACGAATCCCAAGCAGGAGATGTAAAGCAAAACACACATAAGCACATCATATCGAAACTTCAGTATACCAAAGGCAAAAGAGATATTGAAATCACCCAGTGAGAAAGTATAGACCAACTTTAAAAAAAATCAACAATTAGATGATTTCTTAAAAGTTGAAGCCAGAATATAGGAGAATAATGACTTCAAAGTTATGAGATAAAAGACCATCAATATATAATTTCATATCCAACTGAAGTATTATTCAAAAAAGAGAGCAAAATAAAAGCATTTTCAGGAAAACCAAAAACACCAAACTGAGAGTCACAACCAAGTAGTGCCCACTGAAAGGATTTCTAAAAGGAACACTTTAGCTGAAGGAGAATGAACCAAAATTAAACACTGGGATGCAAGAGGAAAAATTAACAAAGAAATCGACAATCATGCTAATAAATCTAAACAAACATTGCCTATGTGAACAGATTTGAAAAAGGTGGTAAGAAAGTAAGATGGAACTCAAATACTGGTAACAACAATATAGAAATCAGGAGAGTCAGCAGAATTAAATTGTTTCAAGGTCATTTTGGGATAAGAGTAGAAAGACTAACTTCAAACTTTGACTTTAAGTCAAAAATGAGTAATTAAAAATAATAAAAATAAGGTATATAACTTCTAAAAGAATAAAGTATATAATTACCAAAGTATGTAAGGAGAAAAAAAAATTAACTTGAATTTTTAAAAGTCAGGAAAGAAGTGGGGAGTGCAGAAAACAAGTATAGAAAAGGGAGGATAAGAGAAAGACTAAAATAGGTCTTCAAATAAACTCAATAAATCAATTATAAAGATATAAATGGACTAAAACTCACTAGCTAAAAGTGATAGGACTCACATTACAGTAAAAACAAATCCAGATGCATACAGTATAAGAGAAACACTTAATAAAATACAAAATGGTTGGAGCACTGCAGTGGCTCAGTCAGTTGAGCATCAGACTCCTGGTTTTGGCTCAGGTTGTGATCTCAGGGTCGTGAAATCCAGTCCCACATCGGGCTCTGCACTCAGCAGGGAGTCTGCTTGAGATTCTCTCTCTCCCCTGCCCACCAACCCGCCCCCCCCCACCCATTCTCTCTCTCTCAAATAGTCTTTTTTTTAAATGGTTGATAGCAAAAAAGGTAAAAAAGCCAAGCAAATATTAACTAAAATAAAGGTAGTATAGCCATATTAAGAGCCGACAAAATAAATTTTAAGGCAAAGAACACTGTTAGGAATAGAGGGTTGCCACAAAATTATAAATATAGCTATCTCCAGGAAGATACAACAATTCTAAACTTGCAAGAATCTACTAACATAGATCGACCTCAAAATACATAAAGTAAATATCAATAATCAAGCTCATAATCACAAAGTGAGGTTTTTAATAACCCTCTGATGAAGTGAGATTCTTTACAGCTTTTATCTGTCTTCCTGCCAAAAAAGCTCTCTGGAACATAATCTAAAATATATCACCCTTTTTTGTCTATTTTATTCACAAACGTATTTTAAGTACATAGAGCAGTGACTGGCAAATATGGCTGCCTAATATAAACTTGCTAAGTGTTTGAATTAATTAATACGAAAAAAGATAGTATCTATAGAGACTGAATAATACATTGAATAAACCTAATCTTATGGACTCATGTGGAACCCTACACTCCCAAATCAATACATTCTTCTCAAGCACACATGGAATATTGATGAAAATTCACCTTGTCTAGACCGTATTCTTTGACAATACAGTTAAGTTAGACATCATCAACAACAACAAACCAATAAAGTCCATGCACCAAAAAATGTAAAACATGCTTCTAAATGACTCATCGAAGAAATCATAATGAAGATCATAGAAACAGAAGATAAAGAAAACAGAACTTAATGATAATAAGAAATATTATATTTCAAGACTACCTAGAGGGAAATTGATAAATTTATATGTATATATAAGAAAAAAAGGACAAAATTTGATGAGTTACACATCTAAATTAAGAAGTGAGGGGAAAAGACTGACAAAATAAATACAAAAAAAAAAAAAAAGACAGGGCTTAATATTAGAAATAAAAAGGAGTGAAATATAGCAGGAATTTGAAAAATAGAATATTAATACTTGACACTAATATACTTAAAAATGAATAGAATGGACAATTTCCTAGAAAAATATAATTTACCCAAAATGACCCATGATAAAAATAGAAAAATCTACAAACCTATAATTATTAAATACATTAAATCACTAGCTACAAGTTTACTTATGAAAACTGCCCACTAGGGCCAGCTGATTTTATGGGTGACCTCAACCAAATAATCAATTAACAGTTAATCCCTATGTTATACCAACTGTTCCAAAGAATAATAAGGACTTTTTCCCACTTCAATTATAAAGCTAACAGAAATATATGGAAACCAGGCAGGGTCAGCATAAAAAAAGCACATTTATGGGCCAATCTCACTTATAACCACAGATGCAAAAGTCTGAGCAAATTCTTAGCAAACTAGCCAGGAATGCATAATAAATAATACTGCATCATGACTTAGTTTAATCCCAGGAGATTAGGATGGTTTAACATTTGAAGGTCTATTAATCTATTTCACTACACGAACTGATTAAAGAAGAAAATTATACAATTTCTGTAGGAACAGAAAAAGCACTTGACAAAATTCAACATTCACTTGTGATTAAAACAGAAACCTTAGCAACTAGGAACATGAGGGGTCTTCTTTACCCGATATCAGTTACCTATCAGAAAGTAGTTAATTATAAAATTCTGAAAGAATTCTCTTTAAAATCAATAACAAAGCTAGGATGCCCAATCGTATTCAACATTGTACTGGAGGTCCTAGCCGGTACAAAAATAACTGAAAATAATCAAGATTTCCAAGGAAAGACAATGGCAAATAGGCCTATAGATGGGACATCCCTGTCCCCTCACAGAAGTCTCTGAGAAGTGGCTGAAGAGTTCACTTCCTTCTGAGAACTCTAGGATTCCAGAATACCTACCTAGAATTTTAGAAGTCCAGAGTTATCTAATTTTGGTGTCCTTTGCTCTCTTAAACCCCCAAAGTTGTACTTCATCTAAAAAGATACCACTAAAAAGTGGTAGCACTATCTGATTTTTTTAAATTTTGGACTAGCCTCTTTTATAACCTGAACTTTCCAGGTTGATCAAGAACTCAAATCGACATCTTATGTGGTAGTCACACTTCCAACTCTGCATCCAGGCAGGAAGGCTGAGCGCATCTGTGAAGATTCCTTTGGGACCTCCCAATTACCCACTGCTTTGAGGAAAGTATGTAAACAGTACTAAGTTTGGCCCTAGTAGAGGACACACTACTGCTCTCTCCAGGAAATCTTTTTATTCTTTATCATCACAGTGTTTTTTTCATAAGCTATTCTCAAACAATACTAAGTTTTTAAAAACTCCCATCTCAGTGTTCGGTAGGGGAATTATATTTAATTCTCTTTCCCCTTGATTCTTCAAATGATTTGCTCTTGTGGTTTTTCTAAGTATTTCTGCATAATGAGTCACGCTGAGCAACTGACTGGGAATGTAGGAAGAAGGCTTCTTTTGCTATTTTAATTTACTGTGTGATTGACCCTGGGCCGGTCATTGAACCTAATCAAGGAACTTCATTCATTGCTAAATAAAGATAAAAGGCCTGAAGAGATGGGTTAAAATTAGACCCTGCCACCTAATGACTCAGTCTCTTAATAGCTGACTCACAGAAATTAATTAGCCCCTTCCTAGAACATTTCCATTTGGAAAAGATCTTGTTATCTTCGCCTCCTTGTAACCCTCTCATGGATCTCTGTGCCAACCTCCATCACCTCTCCATTCATCACCAGGCTACTCTACCTTTTGATCTCCTGGGAAACTGATTACAAAATGAGCATAATGACTTAAAAAACTGTTAAGTACTACATATTTGTATTCACATTAAGTGAATAATTCTATTCTCCAAAGCAAAAATGCCATCCAAATATATATAAGAAGGTCTTGGGTAATATCCATCCATGCTGGACAGATACTACTAAAAATTGTAACAGTAACTTGTAAGTATGTACATAATAAATTCGGGACAAGGAAGACTTTAAAAATAATAAAATGTACTTTAAGAATGAAAGCAGCATGATTTGGGTGCCTGCTGGAAGAGCAGAGAGTAATTAATACTTGAAGATCCTTCTTATCCTAAGTTTTAATCTTTTGAAACCGTAACTGATGGTGAAAGCATTTAAACATACAAGCTAAAAGAAAGGAAAATCGTTGAGTTAACAAATTTTCAAGGTGGGACCAAAGGAACTCTTGTAAATATGATCTGTAGATCACATAGAAATTCAGGTAAAAAAATATCTGAAGACAGAAGCTGCTTCATTTTCTTACCTTTGTTCTGTATTAAAAAGAGCAAAGATGTGTTTGCTAGACATAAAGCTCTTTTCCACATCTCGAACTTTCAGGTTGTCCAAAGGGAGCATATACTTCTTTTCTTTTTCCTATTGAGAGAGAAAGAGAGGGAGAGAGATTGGCTTTCATAAAAGATCTTGAAGCCTGCCAATGGCGACACATCACCTGAGCTGGCCAACATTTGATCGCACTATTTTGATACCAGCTACCAAGGAATAAAAACTATCTGAGGAAAGAGACTCCTATGATTCCCAACACATGGGTTAGAAGGATGAGGGGAGGAAAAGTGTGGAGGAAGGAAGAAGGGCTCAGCGATAGAGAGAACACATGGTCTTCTATCCTCTCTTCCTCATGTGGGTCCCCTTAGATGTTTTAAAATATTAGTTTGATATTAAGAATTTAGCCATCTGTTAATATTTAACAAAAATGTTCTGGTCCTAATTCAATGAGAAACGCCAGATGGATTTCATTTCATATTTTATTTGCAGCCTAAGCAGTTTTGATAGCCAGTGCTGGCAGGAGCCTGGAAACACAGGATCCCAGCTGAAATACCCCCTATAAACCAGGAGAGAGCACAGCAAAATACTTCTTTCATTTGGGTCTAGAATAAGATGTGGGTCCAGAAAAAAGTGATTCCACTGTTGAGCTCTTTGAGGAAAAAAAAGTCCATGAGAAATAGACTGATATTAACTAGAATAAATTCGCTTCTAAAATTAATAAATTCTTTAGAAAGAAAATGGAAATTGGGGAGGGAGGTCTGCAAATGGGACTAAACTGGTCTTAGTGAAACATACTGGATGCCAAAGAATTATTAGAAACATTTCCTATTGGGGATTGGCCCAGGGACACTATTATCGTATGCATAAATGCCTAACAATCAGTCTAATAGGAGAGAATCAAACACTGAGCTTAAAAAACTTGGTCAATATCTATTACCAGGAGCATTTTAGCACAGTCCTTATTCAACAATATCCTGTGTATGGTCCCAGCCTCTATCTCTAGTGTTGGTCCTGAGAAAAAGCAGGCCTAGACTCCAGAGGAGGGAAGTACGGAGACTTAGCCACGACTGTTAATAAACTACTATTACTGTATTTCCTGTCAAAAAATGCATGCACCATACAGACATGTTTGACATAAGCCTTTTTGTTCGTACAGGCCCTACAGCGCTAGGCTCAGTGAGTGGAGCAGAACTCTGTGTGTGTGTGTGTGTGTGTGTGTGTGTGTGTGTGTGTGTGTGTGTGTGTACATGCGCGCATCCTGCTTGTGGGGACCATGCCGTCTGCAGACCCCAGAGAGAGTTATTGCCCAGAGAATCACTGGCTTTGCCAGTGATTAGTCTTTGCCATTTCTTAGTCTTAAATTAGAGAAAAGTTGGGCAGAACACATCAGAATAGGGAGGCAGAGAGAGAGAGAGAGAGAGAGAGAGAGAGAGAGAGGACTAAATCAGTTGAAGGAAGCTGGTTGGAGAACAAAATGGGTGTCGTAGCAGACAATGTCCTAGCAGACAATGTCATCAAAGAAGATCAAAAAAACATAAAAAAAAAAAAAATTAAATGGGAGTAAGAGAAGCCTAAGAACATGTTCTTAGGAATTTTCTGTAAGAAAATTCCAGTATTTCTTGTGCAAAAATTAATAATATATTGGCAAACGCAAGGATATTCTAAATAACAAAATATATAATTTAAGTTAATGGACTATCATAATTGAATCTAACTTGTTGGAAACACTTGTCTGACTATTTTAGGACAAAATTCTAAGAGGCGAGATCACAGATTGAATGAAAAGCTATCCAATACATAATCAAATGAAAATGTTTGAAACCCAGAGAACATTTTTTTTTTTATTGGATGTTTTTCAAAGCCCTAAATTTCAGCAGCTGGATTTTTTTAATGCACCATCCTATTCAACCTTTTGAAATGATGGATTCGCCTTTTAATGGGAAATCTGCATTTCATTGTAAAGATGGAACACAATGTCCTTGGCGTGTTTTCTGTAGAAGTATGCTCCCTTTCAAACTGCGTTCTTTAGCATATAGTGAAGACCAAAAATCCAGTGACTTTATGTCAGACATTAAATGCTGGAGAAATACACTCATATGCAGACAGGCGAACATGAAAAATGTAGTTTCATTTCCAAAGTATTAAGTGTCATTTATCCAAGGTTTTTGAGGACAAATTGCTAAATCATTTCATAATCAAGAGTTTTAAGACTGAGAAAGGGAGAAGAAAAAGAAGATTCAGACTGACTTGTTTAATTCAGGTTGTAAGTCAAGTGGAGAATTAGAGAGAGCAATGAAATAATCTATCATGGATATTTCTAAAATTCTTGGTGCTTTGGGGAAAGAATCATGTTCTGTTAAAATATGAAGTAGCTAAAATAAACAAAAGGAATAGAGGAGGAGAAAGGATAAGCAGAATTGTAATTTCCAAAATACAGCGAATCTTAGCACCAGCTTAATTGAAACATTTGCTACATAATATCTCTTAGTTCTATTAAACTGGCAAATAATACCCCATCCAATATGGTAGCCACCAGCCACAGTCACTACTGAGCACTTGAAATGTAGCCAGTTAAATTGGGATGTGCTATCAGTATTAAATACCCACCCGATTTCAGACTTAGTGTGTGAAAAACAATGTACATGATCTCATTAACATTTTTATACTGATTAAATGTAAAAATGATCATTTTTAGAATACATTAGGGCAAATAAAATATTATTAAGTGCAATTTCATCTGTTTATTTCTAGTGTTTTGAATATGGCTGCTAGACAATTTAAAATGACATTATGTGACTCGCATTAATTTTCTATTCTAAGAGTCGGGACCCATATCCTCTCATCCATCTGATTTTTCTTATTTACTTATTTACTTACTACTTAGTTAGTTAGTTAGTTATAAAGTAAGCTCTGTGCCCAATGTGGGGCTTGAACTCATGGTCCCGAGATAAAAAACAAAAATCACATGGTCTACTGACTGAGCAAGCCAGGCACCCCTCCGTCCATCTTGTTCTTTTCTGACCTTCCTGTTTCTGCCAGTAGGTGTATTTTGCATTCTCCCATCAACCAGTCTGAACCCTCGCTATCGCTTCCAAGGTATTGTTTTCTTTCACCCCATTTACTCCATCAAGACCACAGAGCATTCTGTTGGAAGCATTAGTCAGAGCTCCCATTGTCTGACATTCCCAAGTTAGTCCAGGCTCCGGCATCTCATGTAGCTACAAATGGCCTCCTAGCTAACCTTGCTAACCTAGCTAACGCTTTCGGATTCCTCGAACATCACCAGGGAGGGGCAAGTTTCTAAAACTACTCTGTCAAATCCATGACAGTCCTTCCAAATTTTCACAGCTCTCCATTATTTCTGGAAGAAAATCCATGCAATTCCTTAATGCGACATCGGTCACTTTTGTCACATGAAATACCTACAAATTGGTCCAATCCTGACTGGTCAGTAACTTTGACTCTTTCATAAAAAGTCTCCATTTCGACTAAATACAACTTTGTCAACAGTCTTTTCCCATCTTGAGATACCCTTTCAACTTCTTCCTCCCACATCCAATTTTTTTTTTTTTTAGAATTTTTTATATAAAACAAAACGGCCCTAGCCCAGCAGCAGGAAGAAAAGATTTGAAACACGAGTATATACATCAATGGTGGAAGGCACAGCGGGTCCGTCTGGGATGAGGAGTGGGATAGGGGGGTGGGCAGCAGGTTACACAGGTCTCAGCTGAAGCCACAGGAGGCAGAAATGAACTATGAGTGGCAAAAGGCAGAGGAATCAAGGTAGAGGGAGGTGGTAATTATATGACGACTACAAGACATGTTCACTGATCTTGTAAGGAAACAAAAGATTCAATGAATGACAGATGTGGGGTCCACAAGTGACCAGTGATGGTTTCTAGCTTGCAGGGCACCATCAATATAACTTGGTTGCGGGAAGGAGCTCCAGTGGGTACGAGGAGAGGAATAGCTCCTGCATGTGCAAAGGGTTGGAAAGTCTTCACATATCTGGTGACTTACATGTAGGGAGTTTCAAACTCGGGGAATGTTTGAGTGTCCTTGGTTTGATGACTACTTTGAATCTGATTTGTACATACATTTTCTCACCAACAAGGCAGCAAGATATTCATGGTTGAGACGAGTTCTTCATTTCTATGTATTACAATGCCTAGCACAGATAGTGTGGGTCATTGAAATTTATACACCATATCATAAATATTGGTTTGAAAATGTTTGATAACCAAAGCCAAATATTGAGTAAGATATTTGATAGTAACATACATTTGAGAATCAAATAAAAACTTTAGGAAAGAAAGAACCTCTAAAAGATGCTTAATGGATTGGCACAGCTTTTGATCATGAAATCTTTACGACGTTTAGATCAACTGTCATGTATATTTCTCTCTCTGCCTCTGTATGGCTTTTACTTGCTAGGAATGTCCTCTTCCCTGCAAGAAGGCACATACTAATTGCCTTGAAATTTATGTCAAGTGCCACCTCCTCCATGAAGTCTACTCTGATTACAGCATGCCATATATGTCTTTTTTTAATTTTCTCAATTTTCTCAAAAGATGTTTGTTTATTTATCTATTTTAGAGAGAGAGCGCGTCCTAGCTGGAGTGGCAGAGGGAGAGGAAGAGAGAATCTGAACTTGACTATGTGCTGAGCAGGGAGTCCGACATGAAGGCTCGATCCCACAACCACAAGAGCACAACCTGAGCTGAAACCAAGAGTTGGACACTTAACTAACTCTACCACCCGGGCGCTCCATATATACCTTTTTTTAAGCGCTCTCAAATTTCCCATGGTTTTTGTCCTAGGCTATATAGGACGCCATTTCTTATTTATGCTCAGCTTGTCTCTTCAAATAAATTGGAAGCTCTTTTAGGGCAAGGTTTATGTTAAAATTCTTTTGTGTTTACACTTATCAGTTATACTCAGCTGCATGTACAGATTCTGTTTAATACACATTTGACTGTAAATGATGCAGCAGAAATAAAATTCCAACATGATGGGATTTTACCACTATGTTATACTTTTACCATTTTACTACTGTGTCTACCTATCTACTCTTATGTGTATGAATATGTCTATACTATTGCATTAAAAATTAAACAGGAGCGATGTAAAATCTTATTTTAATGCCCAACAGACTGATTTTGAATGAATTTACAGCTTTCTGCTGTATCCTATTAGGTGAAAGTTTACTGAGGCCATATACTTGATTTTATTAATACAAACCCTGTTACACATGCATGCGCAGTAATATTTCAACACACCTCAAAACAATACAAAAACCCAAATCAGGAAATACATTGTTCTGAAGAGGTTAGAATGGATGTAAATTTAAAAACAAACACAGGAGAGCACAAGAAATTAGAAAGAATTAAGGAAAATGTATGAAAAAGTGGCACCAAATTTATTTTCTAAATATATATTTATTATAATTCTTCACTGGCTTGTTGTAACATTTCAAAAGACTGTGCTAATATTTCTCAGGTTAATAAATAATCAGAATAGAATGAGGTTTCATGACAGATTAACAGAATATTCCATACTGCTGAGAATAGCTGAGCTTCAGTACGGCAAAGATCCCCAGTTATGACCACTCCCCTTCTCATACTCACATAATGATATCCCATGTTTATTATCTGGTACTATGTTTGTCACACCGTATACTCCTAGTTAAATGTTTCTTCTTCTCCGGTGGAGAAACTGATGTATCTGTCCTCTCTCGGTGCTGCACCACCCTGCTAGCAATGAATGGAACATTCCTATGACCCAACCAGACGGGGAGGTGTGTAAGCCACATGGACGGTACCACTGCACCAGCGAAAGGAGGAGACAGACTGTGGCACCAAGAACCTGGTCCAAAAACAGGGCAGTAGCCCATTGATGAGTCCAAGTTGAAAATTAATCCCCCTCATCCAGGGACTGTAAATGCTCTTGAAGAGTCCTGGAAACTCATGAGATACCATGGGACGCTCTTATTATTATAAATTGCTTGTTGCTCAAGAGATAATAATGCTGATCGATATTTTTCCTGACACAGTATTCTTTTTTCCTTGATACACTGTGGCCAGAATGTTTGCGAACAGGGAAACTAGAGACATTATCCTGGGTTTGGGGGTAGGTACCTAGGCCAGGAAAAATGTGATGCTCCCATAAATTAATGCTAGCCTTCCATCCGCTGAGTAACTGACACAAGAGTTACGTCAGCCTACATTTTCATCATGCTTCTCACCCCCACTTCATTCTCCAAAATGACACTGTCCTGCCATTCAGAGTAAATTCAAATTCCTCGACATACCCGCGGTGCCAACCACAGGACTCCTGCTTTCCGGGAAAGTCAACGCATTTTTATTTTCCACACAGAACACATCTAACCATATCTTCTTGTCTTTGTCTATACTATTTTTTTTCCACCAGAAATACCACTGCCTATTTGCTACTCTGCTTCTCTTCTACTCAGAGCTCCTGCAAAAGATGACTCCAACTGGTTCGGACTTAATGTACATTTTTTTTTCCTTAAAGTATCCCAAGTCTCATTTTTCTGTCTTCTTTGCCTCTTCTTTGCCTCTGTCTTCTTTGTCTCCATACCACTTGCAGACTTATTATTTTTAAATCAGGGGAATCCTTTAAAAAAAATTCTGACACCGAAGCTCATTATACTGGGGAGATTAACAAGTGAGGCTCCCCTGATCGAGGCAGGAGCAGGGCAATGAGAAAACCTGCCCGTAGCCTCATCCCCTTGCTCAGATGTCGCCTCTAAGAAACGCAGCTGAACACCGAAGGACTCTAGTACACAGGACTGGATTTCCAGATCCCTCTTCTGGAGGCTGGTCCAACCCCCAGCCTCGCTCTCCAGTATTCCTGTGGTGCCAGGGCTTTGCCCTCCCCTGGCCTGCCTGGAACTTGATGGGCCGCACCTCTCCAGGTCCCCCACACCGAGCAGCCCCATCCAGTTCCCTGCGATTTCTAACGGAGCAAACAGGTATCTCCCAGAACCATGGATGTGATTCAGTCAATCCTTCTGGTTCAAATCACTCTTGTCGCACCACCCTGCCTGACTGGGCACTCTGATGCCTCCTCTACCATTTCCAGAATTTCTCTCCCCCCCAGTCCAATACCTTTGCTGAATTTCTGTGCTTGGTTTACTCTCCACCTTATCTTTAAGTGGCTGAGGGTTTCACCAAAGTGTGTGTATGCTCTGCCTTTTCAACCACAAGGTAAATTCCTAGGAAAAGAACAAATCTGCTATTATTACCGTTATTGTTGTTGTTAATCATTCTATGTATCTTACTCCTCTGCTTCCACGTAACTAGGTCCTGACTTCCCTATCAAGGCATAAACTCTTGGAGGGAAGCAACTGTTTCCTTCTTAGTTTTAGTTGCATAGTTGACACTCATCAAACACGTGTTGGATGCACATATGATTGAGGCCCCGCGTGGGCTGGCACAGTACTTTGCTTAGATTAAGGACTCAGAGATGATGAGTGACTTAGCAAATAATCAAAATATCAAAGAAAAAAGAAAGGCCATAAAAATATTGAGAATACCAGAATACTAGAGCCACATGCTGTTGAAAACTAAAATCTGGTGTTTATTGCTCTTAAGAAGTTATAACTATTGAGATGTACAAGGATGAAACTCATAATACAAACTGCCCATCTTTTCATTTAAGCTTAATTCCTTGCTTTAATCAGAATTACATCTTGAGTAGTAAACAGCATCTGTGAGCCAGGAGGCTGCTAGTAAAAAGTACTTCTTTATATTTTTCATCTTGGGCACTGATGTAACTGCCCATGTGTAGGCTTGCTGGGCTGTCATAGTAGGTCCAAGAGAACTCTATGCCACTGGCTTCATGTCTGCCCCCTCTGCACTCACTCAGATCCTTAAATGGAGCTATACACTGGTTGGCACATCCCCACTGGGTAAGGGGAAGACAGGAATGCTTGCCATTACCCAACTTGAGACCTTACTCTTTTCCTGGCTCCTTCCCTCTCTTCAGAGTCCAATTCAATTTCCACCTCCTCCAGGAAGCCCGCCTGACCGTAAGAGCCCACTGGAGGGCTCCCTCCTCCATTCTCTTTGCATTCTTGGACAGTACCACTTTTTTGTTTGTTTGTTTGTTTGTTTGGTGCTTAGTCTATATTATATTTCCAGGTACCTCTAATACCCTCAAAATGTGGGCTCCCCTCTCCTCCCCAAAAAAGACCCTTTGTAATTTTAAAGTGAGAAAAGGAAAGACTTTATTCTCAAATTTTTATATTTAATCTCTATATTAATCCTTATATTTAAAGAAATATTCATATGCATTTATACATACAAGATTGAAAATGATAAGCATATTAAAGAATAAATTTAAAGGACTTATGGCTAAGCATGACAGACCACATTTCTTCTCCCTCCCCCAAACCCATTATGATGACAGTAAAAGAATCAAAAGATACTGACTCACAAGGATAAAGAAAAAGGGAGGGGGGGGGAAACAGTAGACAAGAAATTTCCTGAAAGCTTTGGAAGAGAGAAGGGAGAAGAGTATTCATTGACCTAGCATACAGAAAGGAGTTATTCCCCCAAATTCCTACAGGAGGAGAGAATGGAGGAGAAGCCACCCCAACTGGGTCCGGTCCTGTTCCTTGGAGGCACCTGATACACTATGTAAGGGGACAGTTATGGGGCTGAGACAGCAAGATCGGATATACAGAAGTACACAGAACAACAAATGACACACGGTTACCTCCTCAACGCATAGCAGCACATTTCTACCCCTGGCAGGAGATCAGAAGCTTTTTCCCTAGAGAGAGAATTATACAAGAGAAGTTTTGGGACCAGAGATACCAGGCAGGGTGAACAGCCAAAGTGGAATTAAAAACTTGAGAACGCGGTGAAAGTCTTCATGTTGAAATGTCCCTCCTCCCCTTTTCCTGCCCTACCCCACAGTGCCAGCTGCCAGATGGATTTCTCTGCCTCCAGCAAGCAGAACTATCAGACTGCTCTTCTCGGGGGAGCTAAAGAGTTTCAGAGAAAATGCTCCATATTCTAACGCTTCAACGAAAAGAGCCACTTGCTACCTGATCAGAAGATTCTAAATTCTGCAAGCCTCATCCATGCATAGAGTTTCCAACTCGCTGAAGGGCACAGAATCTTAATAGATTAGATGCATCACAGCTAGTAAGGGGATTCTAAGGATGGGCTATGCCAATGCCCGTTACAAACTCCTTACAATGTTTGAGCTCAGTTCAAAACTCTCCCTTCCCAATCTTGCTCTCCTGGCTAGGGCTCCGGATGACATAGAGTTCCAGCCAATCTGATATATTCCTATCCATGCCGGGCTTTGATTCAGAAGGGATCACACTGGGGAGTTGCAGAGTATGTGGCACCTGCTTCACTGGCCCTCATCATGGCAGAGGTGGGATGGCTCTGAATCCAGAGGCCATAATGGGGGGGGGGCACGCTTCTATACTGTGTGGCATCCCATTGGGTGGGGACAGCAGCTCCCCAGCAACCCCAGCTCTGAACTCCAGTTTGGGGAACCAGTCTGGGAAAGTCAGCTTAATTTTGCCCTCCCAATGGTTCTTGGAGCGACTTATCTCCCTTAATAAATATTTTTCTACTTAAACAGCTAGGCCATGTGGTTGGACCATTAAGAACTCTGAACATACTGTATCTATATTTAGTCATTATATAGGATTGTGTTTTAGAAAAAATGAATAGTCAGTAAAGCAGAATAAGAGCATTTCCCAATAATACATGATTTTTTTAAAAAATGAACTGATTATTAGCATGTGAGTGTGTGTGTGTGTGTGTGAGAGAGAGAGAGAGAGAGAGAGAGAGTGTGTGTGTGTGTGTGTGTGTGTTTTGGAAGGAGATGATTTATGCAGTTATGAATTTCCAAGACTTTTCACTCAAGGAAAGTCTTTAACCAGGGAAAAATTCTATATGTGAGAAATGTTAAAAGTGTAGGCAAAAGGGTAGAATTTAAGCAGCTCTGCAATAAACAAAATAAGGCAACAGATGTGAATCAAACAAGGGATTCCAGTGGAATCTATGTTCTTAGACTATTCTAAGCTACCTCCCCAATAACCGTGTACTTCATGGGTTAAACTTTTTCTATGAGTAAAGCAAAGTACAGGAACTTAGTTTGTGTTTTGTACTTTTTCAGTTACTAGGAAGGAAAAAATTTACTCAGCACGGCAAAACATACTGTAAGCACTTTAAAATGAGCGTCTTTCAAATGCTTAATGGTCTTATTTCTTCATTTCTCTCTGTTCCAAGGCAACACAACTTACATTTTTAAAAAGAGAACCTTTCAAGTTTGGAATAGTGACTGGTTTACTCAAAAAGGTGTGTGATAGGATACAGATTTCTGGTGGTAACATCCCTCAACTCTGACTTCAGTGGCTACATTAAATTACCAAGTGAATTTAAGAGACTCCACAAACTCTGAAATTATGCTTACTTTGTAACAGCTTTCAAGTGCATATTAATCATACAGAATTCTACATGTATAGCCCTTTGAGTATACTTTTATTAAATAAAAAGGGATATTTTGGCTAAGTATACCACCCATTCGTAAAAGTTCAACTCAATAAAAGTACCTTGTTTACAAATGCAGCATAATTTTTACTTCTCTGAGAAAATGGGGGTCAGGAAGGCATGTACAAATAAAATCCTCTGACAATTCCCAGAACTTAGTAAATGAATGGTTTAAATTTTACCCCCATTATTTGTCACCAAGCTACAAATAAAAATCAAAGCCGAATTTTCCCCTCTCTCCTCTATCATTTCAGCAAGGAAACACTGAAAAAGAGGCAGCACTGTAGAGAAAAACAGGACTGAGCCTTAACCCAGTTGGTGAGCTTTGGTGCAGTCCTTTGCACTGACTGGGAAGCTACACACCCCCACCACTGATATTAACATAATTCGGTAGGATTCTTGTTGAGACTGAGGCAGTGTGTTTGAGAAGGAGGGCCGAGTGCCCCGCCCCTTGTACTTTAGTGAGAGCCATTCTCCCTGTGTTCCAGGGAATGTGGACTCCAGATAGATTAGGGAAAAAGGGGCCCCCTCCCATGCACCTTCTGAGTTGCAGCCCCGGACTTGAGATGACATTTGGCTGAATTGTTCCAAGCGCGGCTGGTGGTCTGTGTACCGTTATTGGCTCAAACACACGTTCACACAGAAACAGGGTTTTGGATAAGGGAAAAAGAACTGGAATAGTTTTTCTCCATCAATCCTACTCACGTCTGCTCACTTTCTGAGGAAAGGGTGAAAAAGAAGAAAAGAGCACAGGGAAGGAGAAGGTGGAGGAAGGGAGAAAGGATGAGTGAAGTGACCCATTTATAAGGGGGAAGGGACTAAAGCTGCCAAGCTAAAAGTGCTCTCTTGCTTTCACTGCCTGCTCAGGTGGCCCTGTGCCCTGTCTCCTAGAGACAAAGACCACCAGGAGGAGATTCCTAGGAGAGGCAGTATGGTGAGGGGAAAGGACACATAGTTCGGGGGTTAAGACGGGCTCCCATATGAGCTCTGACACTAGCTAGGTGACCCTAGGCAAGTCACTTTATTTCTCTAAGTCTTATCTCCATATGCGGTGAAACTCCATACCTCATGGTGGGGAGAGGGGTCCGTGAATTAAAAGAGATTATGTGCATTACATAGTAAATGAGAGGGCTGTCTATTCAGGGACTCCTGATAAGTGTTTCTTTACTTTTCCTTGGGGGAAAACCTTTTCTCACCATCCATTTTCTACCCCTAAATGCAGTATGATGTTCTGTCTTGAACACAGTTCTAACAGTCAGCTTTTACACTTGTAAACTATAGAACTATGAGGGGGAAAATCAGAAGTTAATTACATGTCCACCAGATAAACACACATTAAACATGAACAGTATCAAGCCAAGAGGGTGGCAAGCAATGAAACAATGTCAACAACTTTAAACTATGGTTTCCTATTCAAGAGAGACTTGTAAGAAATCCAGAATTGTGAAACTGTGTCGATAGCCGTGGAAAGAGAGAGAGAGGGCTACAGGCTGAGGTAATAGTATTTCCTCTCCCTCACTCCCACCGTGGGCTGCACAGAAGACATCAAGGAAAGGATTTGAGGGGAGATGAAAGTTGTGTCAAAGAAATATACAAATGAAAATCCCATAATTAAAGAATCATCTACTTTTTATTACAGATACGTTTTTACACTTTTCAAAAATGAGCAAGAGTTTCAAGACTGGCTAAAAAACTAAAAGGCAGGGAAGGTTTGTTTTCCTCCTCCAAACCTCTTCCATCCAGGCAGTTTCGCTTTTCTGCTGGCTCCAAACCAAGATGGCCTTGAGTTGGAGGCTTTTGATGCTGCCTAGTTTCTAAGTTTCTCGCCCTGCTGCTTCCAGGAAAGCTCCTCTCTCACTCCATTTGTCTTGTATTACCAATTGGATTTTAAAAACCAAGAATGGGGACTCTGTTTACCTCTTCAGGTCCCTGATACCAGCGGGCACTTAATACATGATCATCTAGGGTACCAAACTCACCTATGTTATGTCTCATTCTGCTAGGCTTTGTTTTGTGCAAAATTACATTTATAATAAACTGTCAGCAAGAGAATCAATGGCTGTTAGTTGCTATTGTTGCTATGTGCATTTAAATCAGGTCCTTCAATCCTTCTGCCTGAATTGACAGAGTCGTTCTAGTGCTTTAGCAAATGGGTAGGGGTGAGATCCTTAGGTTGCCCTTAAATCACCCCAGTACACAGCTGTCTAGTCCAAGACTGGACTTGAAAGCTCTCACTGCTTCTCCAAGTCTTCAAGCTGTAAGTTTAGGGTGGTGTTCCTCCAGCGAGGGCTCCATTATCCCCAGAGTTTCTAAGGTCTTGTGAGAATTCAAAGGAAATTTTGTGTTGGTACTTAATAAAATTAGTAGAAGGGATTTTCTGAATTGTCTAGGGAACCACATTATAAGTAAGCACTGGCAGGCAATTTTAGTGCCCGTGTTTGTTTGCACTGAGTAGTAGTCCTTTGTTCAGAGCGTACTGATAAAGAAAAGAGCAGAGACATCCATGCATCAGTTAGGGACTTTCCTCCAATGACATCACAGTGCCCTGGGTGGACAGAGGTTTCATCCCAATTGGATAGCAGTGACAAGAGGGTGGTGAGGTCATACAGTACAGGTCAGCCCGGACATGCCAATCTCAAAAGACCCTATGCCTGGAAGCCAGAATTTATTCCTGTTGACTAGCTAATTATGTTTCCTAAAAGGACATCATCTCTCACATTAATGATGCTGATCAGTGGAAGTTCCTTGGTAATATGAATTTGAGTTTGACATAATTTGTTTTTTTTTTTTTGATGTAGAATGACAAGTACGGCGTGCTTATGTATTTGGAGATGTTACAGATCTCCAGATATCTCCAGATAAAACAGATAAATTTTCTGTTACATATTTATTATGAATTAAAAGAGTTTGCCTATGCTCACAATTGACGAGGATCCTTTTCCTTAAAAAGCCGTTTGCCTATTATCCAAGTTTGAAAAACACTGATTTAGGAAAAGTATATTTGGAATTCTCTTGAAAGAGCTGACATCGTCAAAACAGGTACAAACAAATGACCTTGACTTTCAAATGATTTGGAGCAGAGCTTAGAAATTGCTTCAATTTCTAATTGCCCTCAGCAAGACCAGGAGAAAAAATGCAGGCCTGGCCCTCAGAAGCTGGGAGGCCCAGCCATGGCTGAAGCATATATTGATGGTCCTTGGGGGGACTGTTTTCCTGCTCTGTGCTTCGGTTTCAACATATGTAAGGCACGGATAATAATACCCAAACTCAACCTTTAAATTGAAAAATGAAAACAAACTTAACTTTAGGGGAATAAAGAGGCAATAGATGCAAAAGCAGTTTCATCTTTAGAGGGAAAAGAAGGTACTATTTCAAGGAGGAACTCTTGAAAATATCCCAACAATATGTGTCTAATTCATACTGACATAGATAATTGAACCTATGTTTAATTTTTGCTGCAAATTATCTGCTTCCTTTAAGAAGCTGGGCCGGTAAAATGCTGAGTTGTTGTGGTTCGAAAATAGAGCTGTGGAAGAATTAGGGATACCTGGAATAAGGCACAATAAATTTGGACCCTTAACAAAAGAAGAATGAGTGTAACAAAGAAGGGAGAGCTGCAGGAAAAAGTTGTGCCGATGGTCAGAAAAGATATCATGAAGTTGGTGGAAAATAATAGCAAGGAAGTAGAGATAAGGGAGATTTTCACACCCAGATCTCACTAAGGACATAGAAAGTATTTAATATAGACAGGAACCAGTGAAGTTCCCAATGGTTTTTTGGTTAAGATCCAGAGCCATTCAAATTCACTACATACATAGAAATATTGAGTTTTATCCCATTTTAGAAGACAGAGTTTATACTCTCTTCTTTCTCCCCTCCTCCTCCTTTTTTTATATTCCTTAAGCTTAAAAGCTTAAAATTAAATCTAATCCATTCCTTATTTCGTTATTTAGAATAATTATATTTCAGTATGAAAACCTTAATGGTTATTAAAATAAAACTAGAATGGTGAGAACTCTGCTGGCTTTCTAGGAGTGCCTGCCTTCCCCACTCCCAACCTCGGTTCCTTGAGTATCACAGAAATGTTGCAAAACATAATGTTTTGTAGGTTCATCAGGGAAGCCTTCTTTGATATAAGGAGTGATACATATGATTTAAAAGATGACCTGGCCACACTGTAGAGTGAGTTAGGAAGGGCAAGAACAGGAGCGGGAACCCGACAGGAAACTAATGCAGCAGTGCAGGGAAGAGACAGCGATCATTCCAATGAGGACGGTAGTTGAGAGAAGTGACTGGGCTTGGGAACAGGTTTTGGAGGAGAGCAGTGGCTGGCAAACTATAGATCCAAGGGCTAACTCTGGCCTTAGCTTAGGTTTGTATGGCCCAAATAGCTAAAAATAGTTTTTACTGTTTAAAATGGTGACAAGAAAAGAAAGAGAAGAGTAAGTGAAATACATCATATATGGCCCCAAAAGTCTCAACTACTCACTGTCTGTCCCTTATAGAAAAAGTTTGACAATCCCTTGGAGTAGAGTCAGCAGATCATGAAATCAGACTGGTTGGAGGGAGGGATGAGGGGAAGAGAAGAGTGAGGGACAGCACCCGTGGTTTTAGTTCAAGCAGCAGTGATGGACAGGCCCTCTCCCTGTCAGCCAATCATACCCTCTTGGGTACGTCCGCTTTATTTTATTCATGTCTCTGTTGCTGCACCTCTTTTACTATCAATTTACTTGTATATCTGTCTCCCTTCCTTGGTAGTGAATTCCTTCAGTAACTCTAATTTTTCTCAATATTCATGGCACCCGGCTTTGTACAAGTCACATGCTCCATAACTATTGGACAGAACTGAACTGATGATACATTAAGTTCATTTTTAGTGGCGCTGATAACATCGACTTCTTAATAAATACAAAACTGTTATCACTTTTTGGGTGTGTGTAAGAATTTATTTACCATTTTTGCAACCCACCTATTCCTCACTACAACCCTATATATTGATATGACAATTACAACTACTATCAAATTATATATTGATATAACAAATATAACTATATATATGAAAATGACAATTATAACTACCCCTTACAAGAAATTATATTTTATGTTAATTTGCTTATATTTAAAATTTTAGGAACTATAAGGGCTTTTTTTTTTTTTAAGATTTTATTTATTTATTTGAGAGAGAGAGACAGCATGAGAGGAGAGAAGGTCAGGGGCAGAAGCAGACTCCCCTGTGGAGCTGGGAGCCTGATGCGGGATTCGATCCCGGAACTCTGGGATCATGACCTGAGCTGAAGGCAGTCACCCAACCAACTAAGCCACCCAGGTGCCCCAGGATTTTTTTAATGTGAATTTAGACCTATCCCTTTGAGAGAATGATTAGAAAAAGGACATAAAGGGCCCCTCAGTGGCTCAGTCAGTTAAGTGTCCAACTCTTGGTTTTGGCTCAGGTCATGATTTTGGCATCCTGAGACTGAGCCCAGAGTCAGGCTCTACACCCAGTGGGGAGTTTGCTTGAAGACTGTCTTCCTCTGTCCCACTCCCCAACTCACACAGGCATGCATGTGCTCTCTCTCTCTCAAATAAATAATTTTTTTTTCTTTTTTAAAGAAAAAGGACAAATGAAAAGACAAACCTGGCAGTGGAGCATTATGAAAAGTCAAAGAGAAAGAAATCTGGGTATTGCAACAACAATTGCGGCAGCTGGATTGGGCATGAGGGGGCTGGTGAGGAACAAAAGGAATCAAAGCTGGGCTTTCCCGTTGTGAATTTAATAGTAGTGCCTATTACAAGATAAAGGAGACTATGGACATAAAGGTTGAGTTCTGTCTCGGAAAGTTATATCTGAGATGCCAAGTAGACATTTAAATACATGTCTAAAAGGCCACTGGATAGCCAAGTTTGCAGTTCAGAGCTGGAGATAGAATGGTGGTAGTCCTAGAAATAGGGTGTGCTGATGGTATTCAGAGCCAAAGGACTAGATGAGTTCAGCTAGAGAGTATGTGTGTAGAAAAGACAAGAGGAGAAGCCCCAGCCCACTCCAACGTGTAGAGGTAGAAGAGGGAAGAGAGAGAAAACCAATGGAGACTGAGGAAGAACAACTCTGAGGAAGAAAACAACAACAACAAAACAAAACAAACAAACAAAAAAAACAGGAAAAAAGGAAAAAATGTGTCCTAAGATGGAGGGAGAGGTCAAATATATCTCCTACTTCTAAGCAATACAGTATAATGTGGATAGAAAAGGAACCACTACATGCGTCCAGGTATAGGAAATTGATAACCATCATAAGCACTGTTTTGGTGGAGTGTGAGAACAGAGCCTGCTGGAAGTAGGTTGAAGTGGGTTAAAGAGACAATGAGGAAGTACTACAGACATGTCAAGGAGAGATATTCCCATGGAACACTTAACCCTCAGGCTGTAATAAGAGAGAAACTGGACTAAGAAAATAATATCCACTGTGGGGGTACCTGGGTGGCTCAGGGGGTTAAAGCCTCTGCCTTTAGCTCAGGTCATGATCTCAGGGTCCTGGGATCGAGCCCCACATCAGGCTCTCTGCTCAGCGGGGAGTCTATGTCCCCCTCCTCTCTCTGCCTACTTGTGATCTTGTGATCTCTCTCCTCTCTGTCAAATAAATAAATAAAATCTTTAAAAAAGAAAATAACATCCACTGAAAAGAACATGCAAACTTTGTTAAAACACTCTGTTGGCACTTGTATTTTCCCCACTTTTCAAATAGCACATGTCCTGTAGGACTGCGGGAGTGAAGTGGTTAAGCAAAGGGTCCTTTCCTGGAGTCAATACAGCACGAGGGGTTCCATGCAAAGCAAGCAGTTTCCTGAAACAATATACTATGAGCGCCTGTTGTGGTGAGGAAGAGAGGGCTATAATTCCTTTTTTTTTTTTAATTGAAGTATAGCTGACACACAATGTTACATTAGTTTCAGGTGCACAATGTAGTGATTCGACCATTTCACATTATGCTGCGCTCCCTGGAAGCATAGCTACCATCTGTCGCTACACAGCGTTATTACAGTACTATCGATTACATTCTCTATAGTGGGGACAATAATTTAATAGAGCTCCACATGCATGTTATCACATGCACAATTTTGTCCAATGAACAAAAGGCATTTTTCCTGGCTTGTATCCCATTCAAGAGCTTCGTCCCCAACAGAAAATCTGGTGCGTTCTCACCTGGAGCAGAGCTCGGCAAACACAGTATCATCAAGACAGAGACCAGCCAAGAAACATCACATGGCAAAGCCACCCGCAGGGTGACAGGTTAAGCAGGATCACAGTTTTGACTCCCCCCATGAAAGAATTAAAGAACAAAACAAAACTCTAATAGTACCAGAGAGGGAGCTTTGAACAGTGCGAAGGCAAGGGTAAGAATTTTCTGTGTAAAAGTATGATGACCTAGCACAGCACAGACCAGCATAGGATAAGGTACATACAGGGAAGAATCAGCCACCTTGGACAATGAAAGAAGCATTTTCCTTACTAGTTTCTTACATAAGAACTCCAACATGCATGCTAGCGTGTGTGTTTCATTACACTCTATTGTAACATACATATATTGCTATGCAATAAAAAAGGATATATTTCTTACTCTGTACCATGGACTCAATCATCTATCTCCCCTCATATTTTCATTAATCACTTGAGTTTTAAAATTCCAAAAGCTATTGCTAGAGTTAGAACTTTATAGTGTAGGCCTAATCTGATTATTATTGTCAACATTTTGTACATAGAGTCGACAAAAGAGTTAGCAATCACACCTTACGGAAACCTCCTCTAGCCGGACATATTTCTAAGTGTGCTAGTCATTACAAATGCAGATGCACACACACGTGTGCGTGTACACACACATAATTAGGTGTTTAATTGCCATCTTATTGTGAATGCTTACTGATTTTGTCAGATTCAATTTTTTAGAATATGTATTTCAATTATTTAGTTCAAGTATCTCTTTCCTATAGACAATAAGTCACTGGTGAATAGGGAAATATCTCTACTTCTAGAACTCTGAACATGATAGGACTCAATAATTGTTTGCCAAATGAGTGAAAATTAAGCACAATAGTTGTCTGACTGAATTTAGAGTATTTATTAACCTTGGTGGGTTTGTATACGCATAGACTTCCCAGTTGCAGGATCCCCTTCTTTAGATAAGACAAGAAACAATGAAAAACCAGCTCTTCAAATAATTGATAGCAAAATCTTGGCCAAACAAGCTTTTTATGGACACTGCAGATAGATGAGAGATATTATTTGGAGATTATCTATTTTTTAAAGGATTTTGAGGTACAGCTTGAGCTGTGTAGGAAAACTGTGCTCCATATCAGAAAACAGGAAAAGGAGAGATCTTCAGTACCAATTGTTGATGGAAAACATTTTAGAATTTATATTCACACAGCACACTCAAGTTGTGGGTTGTACTCCAACTCAATCATTAAATGAAGTTGGAGTATTCACTAGAAAATACCTGGGAATAAACCTAGCAGGAAATGTGCAGTGCCTACATGAATAAATTTATAAAATTATGCTGAAGGACAAAGCTAAACTAAAATGAGAAACAGATCTTGAATAAGAATCCCACTATTTAAAATTGTAAATCCTCCTAAAATTAAATAACTATAACATAATCTCAGGGAAAGTTTTCAATATAATTTTGGGAGAAGTAACTTAACAGAATGATTCTAAATTTCACTTAACAGAATAAACAGATGAGAGTAGCCAGAAAAATTCTAAAAAAGAAAAAAGAAAAAATTGATCTGATGTAACACATGTAATCAGAAGGATTCCAAAATTTCAATTTAATATAAAAATTATAAAGTGAGAAACATCAGAAGTCTGTTTTAAAATTCCACTGACAGATCAGTTGAACAGAAAACAGCATAGAAAGAATGAAACAAAAAATGAAAATTTAGTTTATGATAGTTTATTTCTTATTATATATAAAGAATTTTGTCTTATATATTTCTTTTATATATATTTCATATATATGAAATATATATATTTCTTAGATAGATGGATAAAGAATTTAGTTTGTGATAAATCAGACTTCTGAATAAATAATTTTATGAGAATTGGCTTCTATCCCTCCTTTCTCCCCTCCCTAAAATAAATTTTAGATGGGTCAAAACTCAAAATCCCGAAGTACAATTTAGGTGATTTGGGTAATATTGGAGTTAAAAAAAACTTCTGATATTTGACACAAAAACTGAAGCTGTAAAAGCCTCATGGATAGGAGAGATAAAATAACAGACAAAACTGAAAACCAGAAGGCAACTTGGAGAAAAAGTGCTGGCAGCATATACAGCTAAAAGTTAATAACATAACCTCTAGAGAGCTTTTTAAAAATCTGCTTAAAAAAACAAAGCAACACTAATAGAAAAGTGGACACGAACAGTTTTAGTAGTTCTCCGATGGATGTTAAAAGACAACTGGTCAACAAAACATAAGACGCCAAACTTCCCTAATAATCAAAAAGAATGCACACCAAAACTGCATGTATGTGAATATTTGCATATCGGACTGAAAATATCACATGTTGATCAGATAAGGAGAACTGAATATTTTCATGCATTCTGGACTGGAATGTTAATTGGCACAGTCTCAGAGGAAGGGGAATGGGAGAGTTTTTACATTTAAAATGTATCCATCCTTTGACTAAGTAATTCCATTTTCCATTTTTAGGAATATAGCCTAAAAAATTCCCTGCCCCAGTGTACATATATAAAATGTTACTTCCCTCATTATTGTTGAAAAACTGAACGGTCCATCAACTGGAGACTAGCTAAAAAATCATGGCACATATTAGTAATAGCTGATATTTATTGAGTGCTTTTTTTGTAGCCATTTTATCACATATTTAGTCATTTAATCCTCCCAATAATATTATGAAGTAGGTGCTTCACTCATTATAGTTAAAAATGAGTATATAGGATAAATCCATACAAAAGAACACCGTGTGACTATGAAATAAAGTGACATATCTAAGCCCAGTGGAAAGAGCACCAAGATTTTTCTTGATTGAAAGAATCAAGGTGTAGAATAGCATGCACAGTATAATTATATTTACATTACATTACATAAATTCACATATTTACATTCAAAAGAGAGAAGTATAAAGGAAGGGTTAATAATGGTTCTTTTCTGAACAATGAGACATTGGCTTTTTTTCACACTTCCTATTCTTGAACTTTTATATAAAAGGTGTGCTTAAAATGAGGAAATTAGACACCTCATAAAGGTGGAATCATGCGTCTTCTGTCTCTCTGTGGCTTATTTCACTTAGCATAGTATATTCAAGTTCACCCACGATGTGGGAGATTGGATTTCCTTAATTTTTAAGGCTGAATAACAATCCATTTTCTTTTCTATTTATATGTCAATGGACATTTAGGTTGTTTCCGCATCTTGGCTACCGTGAAGAGTGCCTCAATAAATACTGGGGTGCTGATAGGTCTTTGAGATCTTGACTTCAATTCTTTTGAATAAATACCCAGAAATGGCATTACTGAATCCACATATATAAGGTATGTAAAACAGTCACACTTACAGAATTAGAGCAAAATGATGGGTGCTAGAGGTCGAGCAGTGAAGGATATAGAAATTGCCAATCGATGGACATAAAGTCAATTATGCAAGATGAATAAATTCTAGCTCTAGAATAAATTCTAGAGCTACTATACAACACAGTTACACTATGTAAACAATAGTTAACAATAGTGTATTGTACCCATAGAATGTGGTAAAAGGGTAGATCTAAGGTTAGGTATTCTCACTGCAACAAAACCAAATTTTAAAAATGAAGTATTTTTCATTTTGAGAAATATAGGTTAATAAAGCTTTTTCTAAGTTCCATTTGGTTCTCCTATACAAGTTCAAATATATCGCCCCTCTTTTTAATCCTGTCTATTTGGGTCTCAAAATCGAATTTTAGCCTTGTTTACCTTTATTAACCCAAGGTTCCCTGAATGTGGGATGAAAGAGAGTTCTCAGAATTGCCAGTCAACATGCTACCAACTGGTTAATGCATTCTTATGTGGAAATACAGTAGTCTGGCCACTTGGGAATAGTTGCTAATTAAAGAGCTCAGGGTAGAAGCTCTCAAAACCCTCAAAGAAGTTCAGGTGGCCTTTTTGTTCATATGTGCTGCCACTAGAAAAAATAAAGATGAAGTTGAGATGACTAGAATGAAGTATGTGAAACCAAAGAAAACGGCATGATGTCATGGGAGGAGAACCCTAGGTTAGATGGCAAGAGATGCCACTTCTAGTCCTGGCCCTGCCACTGGCCAATACTGTCGTTCTGAGCATGTTCCATTTCCTGTTTCCTTACGTAATAAGTTAGAGGCAACAAAGAAACAAAGATCGCCCGCATCTGAGGCTTTCCCCGGATGTGCCTCAGGGGCCGCCGCGGAAGCTGGACAGCCCTAAGGCAAGCGGGCTGGATCCCGGGTTCCCACCCTGCCTTAACGAAAACAACTCCATTTTTATTCATTTCATGTAATAGGATTTCATGGAAGTTTCTGATTGAATAAAGAGTTATAATGCTTAAAAACAAAAAAGAAGAGAGACAAGTTTGAAAACCACAAACTAGAGCTGATGTCTGAGGTTCCTTATAGCTTTAAGTTCTTGTTTTGAAATTAATCTATGCTTCAGAATGTATGGAAGTGAGCAGTGAAAAGGCAGTTTGCCCCGAAGAGAATTTCCAAGTCACTGAACATCAATCACGAAGTCTCTGCTGCTAACATGTGGCAAGTTTTTTTTTTTTTTTTTTTTTTTTGCTTCCCTCGGGTCAATTTACCATCTGCCTCATCTTCATCAAAACATTAATTTCAGCTTAATCCCCTTTCTTCCTCTCTGGTGGTAAAAGGACATGGCTCACTTTGAAATAAAGCAAATACAGTGAGGCTATACTTTCAAAGGCGGGGTGTTTTCTCTTTGATTATTCTAGAACTCCAGAATACTAAAATGAATACAGCAACTTAGCTCTTTTCAGACACTCAAAGCCTAAAAAAAACCATTCCGTTAAAATAAACTAAAATTCATTAAGCATATCGAGTATTTACCATATGCAAGGGACAGCATAAGGTGGATCTGGTGAGAGAAATATGAAAGACTCTGCTCTCGAATCTATACTCTCTGGTAATAGGGGACATCAGAAGGATGAGGATTCAAAGGAAAGAAGTGACTCCTCATCAGTAGAAGGGACGTCTGGAAAAGTTTTAAGAGTCGTCATGGTTGGGCAGGATTTTGATAGGCATAAGGATGAGGACAGGGTATCGGTGGTGAAGAGAATGCTAAACTAAGAAGTTTTTAAATTAATAAGCAGTGCAACAATAGGTGAACATGTTCTTAAAAAGATTAAGCTGATATGAGAATATAGTGTAAACAGAAGAAGGCGGATGGGAAAACCTGGGAAGGCAACTGGGATGCTGGGTGCTTCACTGCTCAGATAAAAAGGTGATGAAATAGGATGATGGCCGTAGAAATATTAAGTAAGTGACTGATGGAGCTCTACCTAGAGCAGGCTTCTAAGAACTTAGAAAATAGCCAGAAGTACATGGTAGAACAGGTAGGAAACCATTTATGAGAGTCAAGGAAGAAGACAAATGGTAGCTTGGACTAAGGTGGCTGGAGAGTAGAAGGTGAAGAACACGCATATTTGAAACTATTTAGAAGTAAAACTGGCGGATTTAGTGATGGATTGGACACAGAGATGATGTTCACGGAGAAAGGGAACAATAGATGGAGATGAGTCATGGGATCAGAGAGGCTGTGGGTTCCATTTTGGATATTTGGTGCTGAGGAGTCTGAAGCACCCAAAAGGGGCAAGGGTAATGGGGAAAAGAGTGCTCTTTATTTGACATAGACTGTTCTCAGAGGAATGTCAGATTTCAATGAATGCAAAGAACTGTAAGGATTAATGAGTTAAAAGTTATAGAATATATGGGCATTTTTCACAGAAGAATAGGTATACAGTGGGGCCTGCAGTTGTGTCTGGAGAGGCACAATTTAAATTAGGTAATTTGAGGGGCACCTGGATGTCTCAGTCAGTTAAGCACCTGCCTTTTGCTCAGGTCATGATCTCAGGGTCCTGAGATCGTGTCCCAAATCAGGCTCCCTGCTCAGTGGGGAGTCTGCTTCTCCTTTCTTTCCCTCCCTCTGCCTCCTCCTCCCCACCCCCTCTGCTTGTGCTCTCTCTCTCTCTCTCTCAAATAAATAAAATCTTTAAAACAAACAAACAAGATAATGTGATTTTACTCTGACAGAAATAGAAATTGGTACTTAATATGAAAAAAATAATAATAGGTCTTTTTCCAGATTTTGTCTACTAGTGCTTAATGAATGAGTTGCGTCTCTTCTGAGATCTTTGACGAGTGGAATTTTCTCTCCATCACGTGTTTGAATGTTTAGAACTCTGTTAATGTTCTATTTAGTTCAAGTGGTTGTATGTTGGTTCTTTGGCGCCATTGTCAATAATAAAATTCAACAAAACAAAACCCTAAATATGGCTTTGTTTTCCTCTTTTTAAACATATCTGATTCTCAGCCCAAACCAAGATCCAAGTTTTTCTTCTCATGTGGGAGACAAGTGTAAGTGACTGACCACCATTAAAATTACTCACTAGACCTCATTGACTTTTTGCTAACCTATCTCTCTACTCAGCCTCCCAAATCCTGCCTTTCCCTATAATCTATTGTTACCTTCCTTGATACAGACCTCTGACCCTTCACCAACTGCCTCCTATATTCTTATTCCTTCCCAGGTGAGAAACCAGGGAACCTGTATTTTTAACAAAGGTTCCAAGAGATTTGTGAGATTAGGTAAATTTGAGAAAATGTGGGAAGAGCCTCTTCAGGGTCTACCTGAAGATGCAGGAGAGAAGCAGGCTGGGCCATGTTCCTTTTACCTGTTATAGCCACAGCAGGCTGAGCTTTACTATTTTCACATGAGGCTTCTATATGTTTTCATCTGAAGCAAACATCTTATTGCTCAAAACACTTTATTTTAAAATTGTGGTCATGGATCCATTACCACTTCTAACTTTCCTAATCTCCTTAATCATGCCCACGTCACCAATGCACTCACAACCAGTCTAGAATCCTTCAGCTACTTGATGATTAAGATTTGAGCATTATTGGGGCGCCTGGGTGGCTCAGTTGGTTGAGCAACTGCCTTCAGCTCAGGTCATGATCCCAGAGTCCCGGGATCGAGTCCCATATCGGACTCCCAGCTCTGCGGGAAGTCTGCTTCTCCCTCTGACCTTCTCCCCTCTCATTCTCAGTCTCTCGCTCTCTAATAAATAAAAATAAAAATAAAAAAATCTTTAAAAAAAAAAAAAAGATTTGAGCATTATTGAGGACCAAATATGCGGAAGGCCTATTTCATGTGTTAAGTGTATAACACTGAATAAAATTCTTGCCTCATCTTACGTTGTAGTGGTGAATGTAAATAACAAAATGAATAAGTTGTATTTAAGTCTATTTTTCTTCTAGAAGTTCCAAAGAAAATGGAGTTTGTTAAGTTAGAAATCATACATAGTGTAATGGAATAACATTAATAGGGCCAGAGAAAAGTTTACTTTTGATTTAGTCTCTAAAAGCATTTTCTAGGCAAAGTGAAGAGGCATGTGAAATACAGGAAAATATAGGAAAGAGATTAAATGCCTTCAAATAATCTTCAAGTACTTTGCAAGTGCCATTCTAAGCAACTGATATTCTTCCTAACATGCACCTTGAGGGGAGGAAAAAGTAGGCAATATCTTGTTAGCCTAAGTCTATTTACTGAGCACTCTTCAAACTAATTAAATAAGTGAAATTTTCAGAGTATTATAAAACAATGACTGTTATGGGGAAAAACAGAGCATGAAATGGAGAACAGGGAATTCCAGAGAGAGAGAGAGAGAGTGCACAATTTTAAATAGGGAAGACAAAACACGCATGAAAAGATGACCACTGAGTGAAGATCTAAATGAGGCAAGGAAAGGAGAAAAGTGGGTATTTGGAAGAAAAGCATTTCCAGACCAAGAAATCACAGCAGATGCATAATTAACATTAGTAGAATGAATGGATATAAATGTAGGAACCGTTTTACTACGATCACTTTCTGGTCTGGGAGCCATCCCTTCTCTTCCCGTTATTACAGTAAATGCCATGTGCTTTAACCAGAATCACCACTTAAGACTATGGTACTCAAACCACCAAAAACATTTATTACTGATATGATCTAGGGTCCTCTCTAGAGCTGAAGAAACTGAGGAGGAGGGCATAGGACTTGGCTGTTATCAGAGTGCTCATTACAAGTGGACTAGAGCTAAAACTCAGGACTTCTGAACTCCAGTCTTAAGTTCTTGCAGCTGAAAAGATCTTTAATATGTGAATCAGAGATCTAAACGATTACATTTTTTCAAACAACATTTTTCATATAAATGTTTTATTAGTGAATACATACTCACACTAATGGGGGCAATATCCTTAACAGTAAATACTGCTAGTGAGTTCTCATACTTCCACATGTCCCAACAAAGAGAAAAGATGATGAAACAAAGGCAGAGAAAAGAAGTGGGAGGAGGGAGAAAAAAATGAACCAAAAGTAACGTAATATCATTCAATCATCTTTCACATAAATGCAAAGCTTTCTAAACCCTCATTCTTTCCAATATATTACATTAATACCTTCAATTTCTCACCAAAATCTGAAATGGAACAATACACATATCCAAAAATTAAAATTTTTAATTTTCTTCATCTCTATGGCACTATTTCATTAGCAAAGGAAGCATCCATCATTGTTATCGATTAATGGAACCCCAACCAATTATACTGCAATAGCTTGATCTTTACTGTTTCAATAGGATATCTCTTCAAACTTCAGATCCAAAGTCCACCTGGTCATTCCATCCAGTCCCACTCAGACACACTACTTTCCCTTCTCGTCTTATTTGGTAATGTGA
This sequence comes from Nasua narica, assembly GCA_028533885.1. Lineage (NCBI taxonomy): Eukaryota > Metazoa > Chordata > Mammalia > Carnivora > Procyonidae > Nasua > Nasua narica. The sequence continues at coordinate 51,796,140 of CM052814.1, read as the reverse complement.
TCTCCATTTCCTCTACCATTTAATCTTCCCTGAGAAGCACTGCTGTTTCTGACATCTGTTCCCTTCCCATCCGTCCCTGTGAACTCGGAGATAAAGACAAAGTTTTCAAGAAATGTAAAGCTCATCTGTCAACGGACTTCCCCTGCCACCTGTCAGAGGCCTCACTGCCTTTCCCATGTGCACCCTTAACTTGATACCAACTTTTCTTGTTGAGCTCTCTTTGGAGAGTTCTCCTCATTCTCTGTTTTTTTTTTCCCTACTAAGTCTTTGTATATTGTATTTATTCACAATGTATCTGATTACTCACTATTGCCATCATTTTGCATATAGCTCCTATGACATCATTTCTGCTGTATGAAAAGGCCAGTCGGGTATATCAAGAAACTTCTGTCTAGTCCTAAAACTCAAAGGCTAAACTTTAGAGTTTAACCTATAATCTGGGTATTTGAAGAGTTACCACAGCTGCTACAGCTGCCAAGATAAGTATGGAAGCAAACAACCCCTTCTCTTCAATGACCTCATCATATTTGTTCACGCCCTTAAAATAATTAGGCTGGATTAGTGCAATGAATTCTGGGTTTAGGGCGATCCTTAAAGACCACCTGTGAGATTTAGTTAGCCTGCCTACTTTAGGATCCTGGTCAGATGAGCCATGTTCTACTTGCTCCATACATCTAATTTGTAATCTAGAAAAAGTTAACCTTACACTGAATTTCTAGAAAAAAAATTTCTGGCTCATATGTATTTTCTCAGCATCTTTTACTCTGAGAATAAAATGAAGACGTAGGGTTCTTAACATAAAATGCACCTTCTTCCCCCTCCACCCTTCCCACTAGAAAAAACCAAAAACCAAAACGAAACTGTCTGAACAGCTTCCTCCTTGCAGGGAAAACAGGTCAAAATGAAGGAGCTGTAGGTTAGTTTTCCCTGACAACAGGAAGGGCATGAGAAAGTGTCCTCTGTTATGAACTCTTCTGTATCTTTACCTTCATTCCCTTCTCGCCCTTACTTCTCTTGAGGCCTTTGGGTTCTGACCAGGAAGAGCACCACTGTGGAAACTTCTCAACCTTCCTCCTTCCTCCACAGTTCATGGGCCCATCACCCCCATTTGCATGCAGACACATGTAGCCGTTCATGTCTATTTACACTCTCTCTTAATTCTAGAAAAGACTAGTCACTCTACTCTCTGTTTGCATAGATTATCACTTATTTTTTTGCATTATGCTTTGTTGTTTGCAGTCTATTTTCCACATTAGAATTCTTAAAAGTTTTAATTTTTACACTTCCAGATATCGTACCTAGGACACTGCACAAACTCAAAGGAAGTTTGTTCAAATAATTAATTTCACTTATTTAAACCAAAGGAATATATGCATGCGATAACAGTTCAAAGAGTTTTGAGGAGTGTGTGATGAGAAGCGGGTCTCCCACCCCATCCCTCTCCACATCAAAAAATTCTTCTTTGAATTTCTGTGTAGATCTTTTGGTGCATAACCCTACACAATATGCTTAGACTTTTACTTCTTGATTTAACCACTTCACAAACTAGCTACCCACTCTCCTTATTTAAGGAGGCTTTAGGTCATTCCCAATTGCCCTTACAGTTCTCCTCCCGGTGGTTGATGGCTGTACTAGTCCCCAGTTCCTGAAGTCCTTGGAACTACATATGTTTCAAAATTGATTTTTTTCAGAATGTACAAAGGTAAAATTGTGTGGGTATCATGTGCTGCAAAATCCACATGAAGTGTTTTCAGAGTAAAATATCTCAAAAGTCACCTTAAGTGGGATATATGAAGATTACAAATAACCTCATATTAATGCAAATCAGGTTTTGCCAGCAAAAAAATTGCCAAAATTTGTCTTCTTTGGCTTGTTACAATGGACCCAGAAGTTACACCAGTCACTCAGTCCTCTTTACCCTCATTCAGATTAATGAATATTACTAGAGTAACAAAACTCAGTTCTCTCACTTTTTAAATTTCTTCATGTGATTAATCCAAAACCAAAATATCCAATTAATTAGTTTCTATCAATCTCACTACTTCATTCTGATTAGGTCACCACAGTTGGTTTCTTTTTAAGTAAGAATTCAATATGCTACTGTTCCCCCCCCCCCTTTTTTTTTTACTACTCTTCTATTACTTGATTGCCCACTAAGGTACCTCTGCAATGGCACACACCTGAAATTATGTCTACAGAACACAAAGAAACTTTCGGAGGTTCAAGGATACCTCTGATGCCCTCAAACATGCAGGAATCATTTCGATTTCAATCAAGCAGATAACCAGATGTTATGATTATTGTCTACAATGTTTCTCAGCAATAATAAGAATACTCTAGAAATTTTCCCCAGCCCATTATCTAAAAAGACGCTGAATGAATATAAAATATTATTCACTAAAAACTAGCTTATTATAATTCAGGAACTACATAGCTTTTGACCATTCTAGTTTAAAATATGACCAAAAAACCTATAAAGACGGGTAGTCTGTGAATTTTCCCAAATGTAGTGACTGTGAACCACCCCCCTCCGTCCCTGCACCACCAACACCTCATACACTTCTTTAAAAAGATTTGCCTCTCTCCCTCAGAATCTTTCTCAAGGAATAGTCAACAATAAAATAAAATTTTGTTGATAGGCCGTGAGGAAAAAAATCCATGGGAGAATGGAATACTGCCTGGCATACAGTGTATTCTAAAATAATAGTTGAATTGAATTTTCAGAAACAAAATTAGTCAGGACACAGAAAAGACAGAATGAAAACAAGACAAGCAGTGATGTCTAATAGGCAATGAGCAGAAGAAAATAAAGTGGGAAGGCAAAATTCAACCAGACAACGCATCTCTAATAGAAATGAGGTCTCTGGCATATTTAAAACTTTGTCCTGTTGAATCTGCACTGGTTTCTACACTCAAGGAGCCACCAGGGCTCTCAGACATCTCAGAGTGAAGGACTGAGCACAGTTAGCCGGCAGCCCCGAACCACACCAGGCACATGGGGTCCCACCAATGGCACGGCCTGCAAGTCTCTGCAAGTGGCTTGGGCACTGCTGCTCACGTAAGAGGGAGGAGCAGCAGCCAAAGAGGATTCAGTGGAAGCTCTCAAGCTTAGAAAGGAGGATCTGGCTTTTCCTATTTCAGTGGTGATGTTATAAGGACGGGTGTAAGGATGCTGAAGTCGGGACAGCTCTAAGTATCACTACGGGGTGACAGCGCCTGTGCAGTCTAATCCTAACCAGAACACTGTTTTGCTTGGAAGGAGTCCATTTCCATTGGAACAAATAATCACAGATGTGTCACCTCAATTAATAAAGTGAGATTCTTGTGAATCTTGGAAATGAGCTGGTGGGGGAAAAATACTAAATGATGACTTTCTAATAGCGGAATGACATGTTAATGTCATCTTCGGAATCCATTGCTATATCTAATTACATCCCTAATTACAGAGGGAAAGTACTTAGATGGGAAACTTGGCTTATCCTGGACTTGAAATCTGAGCATAAAACACAGTGATAAAGGCAGATTATATCTGAAGCTGAAAGTTTTATCTTCTTGGTCTCCAAGTTTAAAGGTTAAAGTTAATCAGAGACATTTAAGGTCAAAGTAGAGACAAATGATTAATTCCTGTCAATAAGTGTTTCTTTCTCATAACTGGAACTTAACTCCTTGGGCAAATGTACACACACACACACACACTCACACACACACACACACTCACTCACACACACTCAGGCACCAATCACACAAATCAGTTACTGAATATGCTTCTTAAAAATTTAAGTAACGGGCGCCTCGGTGGCTCAGTGGGTTACAGTCTCTGCCTTCGGCTCAGGTCATGATCTCAGGGTCCGGGGATCGAGCCCCCGCATCGAGCCCCACTTCGGGCTCTCTCCTCAGCAGGGAGCCTGCTTCCCCCTCTCTCTCTGCCTGCTTCTCTGCCTACTTGTGATCTCTCCATCAAATAAATAAAATCTTAAAAAAAAAAAAAAGTTCAAGTGACAATTATTACAAACTAATGAAGATTAAAAAAAAGCTTTGAGTTAGCTCTAATTTAGAATAGTGTGAAGACACAGTAAGCATCTAATAGCTTTTGTTTTTAAATGATTCTTTTAAGATTTCATTTATTTATTTGAGAGAGAGTGAGAACGAGAGAGAGATCCCAAGCAGGCAGAGGGACAAGCAGACTCCCTCCTGAGCAGGTAGCCTGATGTGGAGCTCGATCCCAGGACCCTGGGATCACGACCTGAGCCAAAGGCAGATGCTTAACCGAATGAGCCACCTAGGCACCCCATTAAATAATTCTTTTAAGTAGCTACACAGCATGAAGGAAAAGACCCAGGCTCCAGAAAAACTTTCTACCTGAAGGAGTAGATTAAATTAGCTTTACAATAAAAACTCTGGTCATACCAGACAACGATGACTGTTCTTGTTTAATATATTGTTTTAAACTTTAAAAATTGACTTGCAAAATCATTTCTAGAGGTACTTAATCTCTTTGATGCCAACCTGCTTTCTTTGACAATGAATTTTCAATTGTTCTGTAAAATTTGTTAAACTTTTCTGAAGTATCCTGAAATGCACAGCTCACAGAATCCTTGCGAACTGAACATTCCTATGTAACCAGCACCTGCTAAGAAATGACATTATCAAGAACCCCAAATGCCACCCACCTTGTGCCCTCTTCTCATGATGCCTTTTAACTCACCAGGTCAAAGTGGTCTCTACAAAATGTCATTTCCAGAGCAGGTACAGAGTGAAGTGAGACTAGCCAATTCTAGTTCTCCTGGCCTGAAGTATAGCGAGTTCGTGCAAAGCAGGCTCCCTCTAAAAGTGGACCCTGCCCGGCACGGACCACCACGGAGCTGCTGCGGCTCTCTGGTCCTTCAGGAGAAGCCGAGTCAGGTGAAGGGACAGGGGAGGAGAGAAAAGAACCCTGGACTTGGGAGGCTGCAAAACCAGCCTCTTGAGATTTACATCTTCTTCCTCCAAACAGGTATCTGACCCGGGGCAACTCAGCTCACCTCTCAGGGCCTTAGTTTTCCTTACCGATCCAAAAAAAAGATGCTTGACCATATGGTCTCTAAGTTTTGTTCCAAGGCAAAAAGGTCACGATTTCATATGGAAGGAGGCTTGGATGCGCAGGTGAGGTATGAACACGTCAGAAGGTACAGAAGTAAGTATGCTCTCTCTCCGTCAGTACTGATCTAACTAGGGGGCCTTCTACCATTCTGGAATCATGTGTTCCGCCTCGATCGGAATGATCTGATTATCCCTTCTTATGTACTTATGATGTTAATAAATAATTCCGAAGACCATAAGTTAAGTGTACAAATTTACTGTTTCCTTTTTAGTCTCCTGTGACAATATAAAATAAAAGGTCTGGGTTTCCCTGAGCCCGGCCTCTCTGGAGCCAGTCAGACATGAATGAGTCTGGCATTCCCCTAGCATCGCGCACCTCTTCCTGAGGGCGCCTGTAGGCAGAGGATGAAGACACATGAAATATGAAATATACATGAAACACAAAAGACTCATAACGTGATGCCGGTGAGTGAGCAGATGATTGCCGGGCAGGCCTTGTTTAGAGACAGGGAGTAGGCTGACTATTCTGCAAAGCTACTTTATACCATATGAAATATCTTCAGTAAACTGTACGACAATAAAAGACATACACCAGCTTCTATTTTAGAGCACCAGAACCTCTGACAATTGGTTCCCATGAATCACTGTCATGGAGGAACCTTCCAGCAGCAGCAATTAGACTCAGTTTGCCGTCTGGCTGAGATGTGACTGATATCAGAATCAGAGTAACCTTCCAAATTCAAGCCAGAATAGGGAGACTGCCGTGAAAACAAGAATTAGAAAGCTTATAATTGACGTCCCTTCTGTCCTTTCTTTATTAGGATTCCAACACCCTCTGTGCACTTTCCCTTCTATAATTCATCAGACTTTTTCTACATGATATTAGAATAAGCCTGAAAATACTTCTGCTACCGTTTGCATGAGACGAATAGGAACCAAACCACTGCTTGTTCCCTACAAGTCTATTCCTTTGCTTCACTGCAGTGAATAAACAGAATCAAAGATCGTGAACAATTTGATCTCAATTATGTAGAAACATTACGACAAGCCCTCCAACCTCCTCCTCTGGCCTCATAAATACCATCCTCGTAAGGCAGACAGACTCGCAAAGCTCCAGATTCCATTTTCTTCTCAATTTCCACCTGTTACTTAAAAAGTCGTTTCTTCAGTTTTCCTTTGACCTTATTTCAGTATCTATAGCACAAATGGACAGAAACTCAAATTTTAGAAATGAGTATACATCTTTGCATCTGTAGTCTCCATAGATCTGGAGTTCTTCTTTTTTGCATTCACATCTAACCTATCAATTTAAAAATAAAAAAATTTGTTTAAACTAGATATTGTGTGACACACGCAGAGTAGCAACTTTCTCCAGTCATATTCAGTCCACATGACACACTTAAGGATGTACTAAAATATAAAGAAAAGCATATTTTAGTGGCTTGCTATTTTGAAAAAGGAAAAAAAATCGCTTCAGACAGTAATCAATTGCATTGTGGTGGAGATTTCTGCAAAATACATTAAGCAGTTCACGCCTGTGGCAATGGTCACTGCACATATTTTGGAATGTCTCCCAGGCTCTAAGACTTTTTCCAGACATCCAGGAGGAACTTTAGTATGACAGAGATCCTGCTCTGGGCCTTGAAAAAAAAAAAAGACTGTAGAAGGAAAACTTTTGAAGGTTCAGTTTCAGCTGGATTTTGTTTCTTAGACAGCCGAGTTGCCTAGGTTATGGAAAATACTAGTAATTATGGAGTGACGATAATCAGAAAACGTTCCCCCCGTGCCCCCCCCACCCCCGTCTTTTTTTGTCTGCAGCCTTAATTAGTTAATTGAGGTTTGGGTTAAGCAATAAGGCAACTTTGCTTCCTAAGTGTCTTTACAAGCAGGGTAGGGCCTATCCCACCCCAGATACTGAAATCACCAAAAGATATTATGATAATATTTTCTAATTATTAGAAACAAACAATAAGATCTATCTCTGTTTACGCCCTTTTGCTGTAAGGGCAATCTCAAATTTGCTCAGGAGTTATGCCTTAAGGGAGGAAGTGACTGGATTTAGCAAGTGCTCTTTAACCATCGCTTTCCTCTGTCATGTTTAGATTTAAACTCTTCCCTCATGAGGGACTTTTCCTGTGGTTAGGAATGAAATCTGAGTATAGAAACTGACATAGTTTATATCTGAAAGGACATATTGATGTATGCTAGAGCCAAACATTTTCCACAGACATATATTACCCTCTTTCTTCTCTGTCTCAAAGGCATAACTTTTTTTTGGGGGGGGCACATTTTGTGCCTCCTACAAATCAAATTCATCTCACCAATGAAATAAGTAAATGAAGGAAAAAGTTTTCCTAGTCTTTTTGTTTTATGTTCTATCTTTGGTTCCCTTTATAGTCTTCCTGATTTGCTCAGATCCAAGTTTATAATTTTTTTCTTATTCTTATATTGGCTTAGTATTCCCATTTTGCTTAAGTTCCCCTCAGTTTTACTTTGTTCCCCAATCCATACAGTTCCTGGTGTCCAGAGCAGGTGCTTCTTGGCCTCCATTCTTCAATTCCAGTCCTTCCTGCAAGGGCTGAAAGTCAGTGGTCTTTTAGGGAGGCAAATGTCATGTGCTTTATCTTACTGATTCTCACATTTGTTTCAAACCTAAAGAGGCAAAGAAAAGCATGCTTGCTTGGTCAGATTTTATAAGTATTAAAAATTGTATGACATATATTATAATGTAAAATATTTTATGCCATTTACAAGATAGGTGGTTTGGAAAAAGCACTAATTTAGAATTGGATTATGCTTCAAGCTTTGCCATTTATCGGCAGGGTGACCTTGAGAAAAATCACTCAATTTTCTTAAGTTTTCATTTTCTCATCTGCAAAATGGGAATCATATCTGCCTTGCCTAACTTACAGCTTTATTACAAGAGCCAGATGAGACAGTCTATGTCAAAGTACTTCTAAGGCAACATCTGTAAAGAGTTCAGAATGGTGTGTGGTGCTTGGTAAACCCTACAGAAGTATAAGCTACAATAATATCATCATTACTACAGAATTACTATTAAAACTGCAGAGCACCAGACAAGTAATCACTCACTAGTGCATTTTTGATAGCTGTATTATACCATCTCATGATTAGTAACATTTTTAAAAACTAATTGTATAAATCTACTTAGCTATTTAAAACAGACTTCAAAAAAATAAAAACAAAAATAAAACAGACTTCAATAAGTCACAATTTCCAGGTGATGAAAAAAGTGGCCTCTGAAATATTGGGATGACAAAAGTCACTAGGCTCTACGAGATGTTCATTGTCTGAGTTGACAAGACTTTTCTGGAGCTCCAGCTGTGGATGGGCAAGGACCCAGGCAGGAGTGCCACAAATATAGTACTATGTTACTATGGGGCTTTTGGAAGGGGTGTCAGAGTCCCCTCCCTGCTTTAATGCAAACAGCAACTCAGCCTGGCCTCTCTTAAGCTGGTCAGAGATGAGTGAGTCCAGCATATCCAAGAAAGTTCTTGAGATCCACTGTCTTGGCTTCTGGATGAACAGAAATGTCTAACCCACCAAAATCATGTCCAGCCCTAGGCAGAGTTGAAAAGTCATCAGTGTTTACCCTTGGGGCCTGTATTAGTTTGCTAGAGCTGCTCTAATGAAATAGCCTAGACTGGGTGGCTCACACAACAGAAATTTCCTTTCTCACAGCTCTGGAGACCCCAAGTCCAAGGTGAGACGTCAGCAGCTTTGATTCTCCTGAGGCTCTTTCCTTGACTTGCTGATGGCTGCCTTTTCTCTGTATCCTCACATGGTCTTTCCTCCATGTGTACCCCTAGTGTACCCTTATATGCCCAAAGAGAGCACTTAGAGTGGATTCAGGTCTGCCCTCATGGCCTCGTTTTAACTAAATCACCTCTTTAAAGACCTATATCCAAATATAGTCACATTTCGAGTTACTGAGGTTTAGAGCTTCGACATTTTGGTCAGGTAGGGAGGGACACGACTCATCTCATAATAGGGCCTCCTCTCCTGGTTACTTCTCCCACCAGTTACTTCCTTTTCACCAGCGTCTATGTAGTTCAACACATTTTCTTTTCCCCCATGGATCCCTAGCGCTCTTTGCTCCTGATTACTTCTAGAGAAAGTTAATTATGCACAAATGTGCAAGTGCTTTGAAATCCATATTGTAATCTGAAAGTGTTACATTATTTTGACTTCTCTGAGCCTAAGCCTGGCAGTGTCAAGGACTAGAGAGTCTATAGGACAGCATCTTATTCCTTGGACTAACATAAGACCACAAATGTGGACAATCCAGCTTCATCAGTCAGGATTCTCTAGAAAGACAAAACCAATAAAGTGTGTGTGTGTGTGTGTGTGTGTGTGTGTGTGTGTGTGTGTGTGTGTGTGTGTGTGTATGAGAAAAACCAAAATATATATCAGGGTGAACAAGCTTGCTGCTCACTAATAAATCCAGAGATCTACCAGTCATTGTAGATTGGTGAAGAAATAAGTCCTAACCTCTAATACGTCATGAACAAAGGAAATGTGGTGACGAGGAGGAGGAGATGCCAGATTTGCTTAAGAATATCCTTGATAAATGAATAAAAATTATTAATTTTTTTAAATCTTCACCTTTCTATATGGTGGTGAAACAGGGCAGCACATGTAAAACGCTTCTGCTATATCCTGTAAATCAGTGGTTATTTCGAGGAAAAGCACTTGTGTGATGTTAGAGTTTTGCTGATCTTGTGGAACACCATTTTTATCTGAGAGAATCACTGACAAACTACAGTAATTCAAATGTATCGCATGCTATAAGGCTACAATTCCATGAAACTGATTCAGTTGTATGACATTTCAAGGGAAACAACCAACAGTATTAGTTGCCAGTCATAAAATCAGAGCTTTTATGTGAGAATTAAAATTTTGGAAAACTTCCCAGCTTCCTGATACTTAAAGACTTATCTGATGCAATTGATGGCAATATTAACCAGTGTGATTTTTAAATATTATTTAATGAAACTGATAAACCTTTGGAATATCTACATATCATTCAAAGAATCAATACTTCCCAAATGACTAGTGCATAATATTACAAAACCAGGCATGCATAAAAATCTATTTAAAGTGCAAAAAAGACAGAACACAGATTTTAATGTTATACACTATGAAAAGTTAACTGCTATGATTCTGAATCTTCACTGTAACTAATCTTTAAGAAATTACTGCTTGTTGAGTTTTGGTGTAGTATTAAAGAAGAATATTTACACAATTATCTGAAAAGTTCATTAAAATACTCAATCTTTTTCCAACTACATCTCTGTTAGTCTGGATTTTCTTCAAATTCTTCAACTAAACAAAACATCACAAGAGACTCTAGAAGCAGATAGGAGCATCTGTCTGGTTTTGACCAAGCCAAATTAAAGAGATTTGCAAAACTGCAAAACAATGTCGCTCTTCTATTTTATTAGTTTGGGAAAATACAATTGTTTTTCACAAAAATTCATTACTTAGGACAACATACAATAGGTTTGTTTTTATTTTAAATAAATTGATGCATATATTTTAACGTTCTCCATTTAGTTTCTAGTATGTTATGTATCAATAGATATAGGCTATAGTTCATATAAACAAAGGCTCTTTGTAAGTATTTAAAGAATATTTTCAGGGGCACCTGGGTGGCTCAGTCAGTTAAGCACCAGACTCTTGGTTTCCTGCTTGGGTCCTGATCTCAGGGTGTGTGATTGAGCCCCACGTGGAGCTCTGCACCCAACAGTCTGTTTGAGATTCTCCCCACTCCTTCCTCTCTCTGCTTGCACTCTCACACACTCTCTCTTCAATAAATAAGTAAATCAATAAAATCTAAAACAACAACAAACAAACAAAAAAACGAACACTGTCAGAATTTAAAGGGATCCTGAGACCAAGTAAGTCTTCATTTAAAGGAACTAGTCTGCATAAAAGCAAAGATCAAGCAAGGGAAACACAGCAAGTTCTTGAAGTGAAAATTGGCATAGGCTTTTCTGAAGAGTTGACTGAAGATGAGGGTAGAAGGGTTAACGAGGCAGATTATAAAAGAAGTTGCATGCCCTAATTAAAAGTTCAAACTTTATGCTTTATACAATGGCTTTCAAACTTTCATGACTCTGACCCAGGGTCAGATATACATTTTACAGAAAGCAATACCCAAACACATGCATGTTTATATAGATAAATATAACTAGAGCAGACTTTCACAAAACAACACCTTTACAAAATGTGCTGAATTCTATCTTATTTTCTGTTAAATTTTTAAAAGTTCAATGCAAATCCTAATTTGAATTCACTATTTATTAATAGCTTGCAACCTATAATTTTTAAAGCACTGTTCTATGGAGAAGCTGGGGGCAACAGATGTTTTACCCAGGGAAGTGACGTGATCACATTTGTGCTTTTAGAATCACAGTGTGGCTCGGAGGGTGAAACATTCAGGAGACTGTTGTAATTATCCAGGAGAGTGATGGTAAGGATATGACCTAAGCCAGAGGATTGAGAGGAGGCACTATATTTGAGAGAAAAAAAAAGGACGATTAGAATTCGAAGACAAGATGATATAGGGCTTATAGAAGAAGATATACCCATATGACTCCAAAGAAGTCTGTAATTTGGGAGAATTGTGCAGCTGCTGAGGCTATTAACTAAGATACAACATTCAGGAGAGTAATAGGTTTTCAGGGCATAGAGGTGAAGGCAGAAATAAATAAGTAAGAGTTTTGGATGGGCTGGATTTCAAGTCATTCAAGCAGTTGTCCAAGATGGGAGCAGAAATTTGATTCTATTGAAGTGCAAAGAATTAAGTCTGAAAATAAAGAAATAATCCGTCATAGGTTTCCATACTGCCATTTCAAGAACACTGTGTTAGTCTTCTCAGGCTAAGAACACACTATCAGGTGTGCTCTTTTTCAACACAAATGATACATTGTATCAATTTATACAAACTAGCTATGATTCTAGAAGACACAGTAACACTAAAAATAATAAAACAAAAAACATGTATCAGTTTTAATTTCAAAGTAAATTCACAAAGGTCATCATATTGTTCAGTTTCCTCAACGTGGCTCCTTATATAAAAAAAGAGAAGAGGGCAGCACATCTGGTCCATGTCAACATGTTGTCATAGCACTGGGAGATGTTACATACTGCTAAGAAAATCTTTTTCATGACAATAAAACTTCAGCATGCAGAAGGATATAAATACTTTATGATCCAACTGTAAGAAAGTGCTACACTCATTTTTTATAAAGATCTGAGGAGAAAGGACACAAATGTCCATATCATATGAGTGGAGAAATGTTAAATTTATAAGCATGCAAAATTTAAGGCAAAAATGCCCATTCAATTAGTTTCTTTTTAAAAGCCTCATGTCAAACTTATCTGTTATTACTAAATATGTGTTTGATGGCAACAAAACTCTGGGCACAGATATTTTGTTGAAAAATATCAAAGGTCTCTGTGACCATTAAAAACGTGGTACAATATTTTAGCCAGTTTATAATAATGGAAATCAAGAATCAAACTGGTTAAGCAGCAGTGTGAATATCACACACTACATAAATAACCAAGTTAGTAATCAAATTTATATCACCATTTATCCACTGTATCACCATGGCTTTGCCACTGAGGAATTGCACACATTTTACTCCGGTACCAAACCCATACAGAACACTATCATTTCATAAAATAATGGAACTAAACATCTTTCAACATGCACGGATTGTTAAAAATAACCCATTGGTATACAAAAGCAAACTTCACGAACTATAGAGAAGAAATGCAGATAAATAATGTGATAAATTCGATTAGAAATAACATGAGTCAACATCACAGGGAGATCTGATTGTTTACCACAATCATCAAAAATCTTAAAAATAGATTGAGTGTTAAACACATGCAAAATGCCTAGGATCAGATCTCATGTAAACAACTTGCTGCTGCTCTAAAATGTTGTTCCCTAATAACCTGGTTGGGCAGTTCAGCGACCAAAAACCGCTCCGTGACCCAGACTTGTCAGCACAATGTTTATGCTTCGGTTTCTCTGACCAAAAGAGCCTGAACACATCAATGAAATGCAACACCGAATCTCAGCGGATGTAGCACTTGAGGGCTTGCGAGCAATCTAAACATGGGGTCTGAAGAAAGCAGCCTGGGGCTCACCCTTTGGGGAACACAAGGTACCTTAGTTACACAAGACCAGTGAGCAGATCAGAGCAGAGATTAAAGAGACCCACCAGCTCATTCTTTGTCCTGAACATAATATTTAATCATAGCCAAAGACTAAGCAGAAGTTTAAATTACAAGTCTAACTTCCTGTTTTGTAATTTTTAATCGTCAGTTCTCCCCAGTGGGGCTCAGGTTGTATGGTTACTGTCTCTATTCAGGTGTGTTCTGTTTTATGCAATGGATGATTTCCAGAAATAGGGAAAGGGGTAGATCACATTCTTATAATTGTATTAATACTTCCTTCGATGACAAATGTCATCATTTTAGATTAAAATCCTTTAGCTTTAGATTTCTCTAACTTGCTATCGGTAAACCTTCTCTCGAACTTTAGGTAAAGTGATACTATAGTTTAACATTAAAATTCACCATAGAACCAAACCAGTTAAAAGGACTAGGTAGATTAGTCCTTTGTAAAATAAAAAAATTTATGACATTTATTTAAAAATCTCATGTTCTTCTTATAGCTGTGGTGTTATCATATGTATTTCTTATATCCATTTGATACTTTGAAGAATTTCAGGTCATCTCATTCAGCTTCCATGAAATATCCCAGTCCCTGTGCAGTCTTAGTGATATAAAATTTAAAAATATGGTCTATACTCTCAAGAACTCCACCATTTATTTATTTTTTTAAAGATTTTATTTATTTATTTATTAGGAAAGAGAGAGAGTGAGAGAGAGAAGGTCAGAGTGAGAAGCGGACTCCCCATGGAGCTGGGAGCCCGATGTGGGACTCGATCCCGGGACTCCGGGATCATGACCTGAGCCAAAGGCAGTCGCTCAACCAACTGCGCCACCCAGGGGCCCAGAACTCCACCATTTAGTAGAAGAAAACATACAAATAAATTCTGAAATACGCCATATAAAAGTAGATATATAGTTTAGAAACAGAACATGTGAAAGAGTGATTGACCAATTCAGTGAAAGACACAATCTACCAAAACTCACACAAAAAGAAATAGATAATATGAATAGGCTTATTTCTGTTAAATCAATCAAGTCAATAATGAATAACCTTCCAAAAAAATTAAAGCACTAGGTCTTAATGGTTTTATTGGTGAATTCCACCAAACAAGGAAGAAATGGTATTAGTTCTCTACAATCTCTTACTGAAAATAGAGGCAGAAGGAACACTTCCTAACTCATTCTATCAGGATACCATTACTCTAAAATAAAAACCAGATAAAGTCATTACAAGAAAGGAAAACAAAACATCAATATCACTCATTAGCAGAGATGCAAAAATCCTCAACAAAATATGTGTAAAAAAAATTATGCACCATGACCAAGTGGGATTTATTCTAATATGCAAGGTTGGTTCACTTCTCAAAAATCAATTAATGTGAGGGATGCCTGGGTGGCTCAGTTAGTTAAGCGTCTGCCTTTGGCTCAGGTCATGATCCCGGAGTTGTGGGATCGAGCCCCACATTGGGCTCCCTGCCCAATGAGGCATCCACTTCTTCATCCCCCTCTGCCCCTCCCTGACACTTGTGCTCTCTTTCCTTCCCATTTGCTCGCTCTTTCTCCCACAAATAAAATCTTTTGAAAAAGTCAAGGTGACCCCTCACATTAATAGATTAAAGATCAATAATAAAAAATCATGATTATATAAATAGATGCAAAAAAGTATTTGACAAAAATCCAACACCCATTCATGATAAAAACTCTCAGCTAACCAGGAATAGAGGGGGAATTTCTTCAACTTAATAACATACAGCTACAAAAAAACTAACAAAAAACCTACAGCTAACATCATACTTAGTGAGGAGAAACTGGATGCCCTCTAAGATCAGGACCAGGAAAAATATTCCCTCTTTTTGCTCCTGTTCAATATCATGCTAGAATTCCTAAGTAATACAATAAGAGAAGAAAAGAAAGAAAAGATATGCAGATTGTAGAAGAAGAAATAATATTGTTTTTATTTGCAGATAACGTGAGTGTGTAGGAAATGCCAAAGAATTGACCCAAAAAACTCCTGGAACTAATAAATGATTAGAATAAAGTTGCAAGATACAAAGTTAATATAAAAAAGTCAGTTGTGTTCTTATACACCAGCAATGAATAACTGGAGTTCAAAATTAAAAATAAAAAACCATTTAGATTAACACCAAAAAGAGAGAGAAACATTAAAGTATATATCTTAAAAAAATATGTACAAGACCTATAGAAGAAAAACTATAAACTGATAAAATAAATCAGAGAACATCTAAATAAATGGGAAGCTATTCCGTGTTCACAGACAGGAACCTCAATATAATTAAGATGTCCCTTCTCAATTTGACTTATACATTCAATGCAATCCCAATCAAAATGCCATCAGGTTATTTCGTGGACACTGAACAACTGGTTCTAAAATTTGTATGTAAAAGCAAAAGACCCAGAATAGCCAACATAATACTGAAGAAGAGCAAAGTCAGAGGACTGACACTACTCAACTTCAAGACTTACTATAAAGCTACTGTAATCTCAAGAGTATAGTATTTGTGAAAGAATAGAAAAATAGAGCATATGAACAGATAGAAAGCCCAGAATATAGTTAGCTGATCTTCGATAAAGGAGCAAAGGCAAGAAAAATTGTTTCAACAAATGGTGCTGAAATGACTGACCATGCACATGAAAAAAAAAACCCCTGCATTTATACAATGATCTCAAAATGGGTCATAAACTTAAATGAAAAATATAAAACTGAAACATTTAGAAAATAAGATAGGAGAATATCTAGTGACCTTGTGTTTGGTGATGAGTTTTTAATTAACTTAAACCTCTGGTATGAGACATGATACTGTTAAGAGAATGAAAGATGGAAGACGATATTTACAAAACACAAATCTGATAAAGGACTGGTATCCAAAATATGCAAATAACTCTTAAAATGTAACCATAAGAAAACCCAATTTAAAAATGGGTGAAAGACATGAACAGACACCTCATCAAAGAAGATAACACAGATGATAGGTCAGCATATGAAAAGAGCTCCACATCATGTTATTAGAGAACTACAAACTAAAATAACAATGAGATACCACTATACCATTAGAATACCTAATATCCAAACAAAACAAAACAAAAACTGACAATATTAAATAGTGACAAGGATGTGGAGCAACTGGAACTCTCATTGATTGCTGGGGGAAATGCAAAATGGTACAGTTACCTGTAATTTCTTACAAAACTAAACATACTCTTACCACGCAATCCAGCAATCATGCTTCTTTGCATTTACCCAAATGAGTTGAAAAATTATGTTCACACTAAGCATGCGTACAGTGTTTATAGAAGCTTTTTTTCATAATTGCCAAAACAGGAAACATCTGAGATGTTCCCCCATAGGTGAACTGGAAAACATACTGTGGTACATCCATATAATACAATGCTATTCGATGATAAAAACAAACTATTAATTAAGCCACAAAAAGACATGTGAAAATTTAAATGCATATTAAGTGAAAGAAACCTGTCTGAAAAAGCTACATACTGTATGATTTCAGGCATATGACATTAGAACTATAAAAACAGCAAAAAGATCAGTGTTGTCAGGGGTTTAGAGGAAGGAGATGGGAGAGGGGTGAACTGGTGAAGCACAAGGGATTTTTAGGGCAATGAAACTTTTGTATGATACCATAATGGTGACTACATACCATTACGCATTTGTCAAAATCCACAGAATGGCACAATGCCAAGAATGAGCCATAATGTAAACTATGGCCTTTAGCTAATAATAACAGTTGCTAATAATATAGCTGATAATAATAATAAACCAATATTGGTTCATCAACTGTAACAAATAAATGTACCATGAGCATGGAAGGTGGGTATAGGGGAATTCTGTACATTCTGCTCAACTTTTTCTGTAGATCTAAAACTATTCTAAAAAGCCTATTAATTTTTCTAATGTAAATACATGGAATCTTTAGCAGAGTGTTTAATTTTTCAGGAAAGGGAGGAAAGGGCCCAACCACACACGGGTAGTAACAGAGACTGCCAAGCAGGATTTTGAAGGGCAAATTGGAGTTTGCTATTCATTTAGTAAAGGACATTCCAGGTTAAAAGAATAAAAGACTGGACTCTAAATTTGAGTAAATATTTCTACATTATTTATAACAAATTAGAAAAAGAATTATACAGCAGAAGACATTGGAGGCATAATGAAAAGCACACCCACTTTTAAGATTAGAATTCTGTTTCGGCTAGTGGGAGGTATCACATTGAATCTGGCACCAGGCTACTGGGATTTGAAGTTCCTTCCAACATTTATTGGCTGAGTGATTTTAAGTAAGTTATTTAACCTCTTTAAGTCTCAACTTCCTCATCTATGGAGTGAAGATATGGAGTTCATGCCTCAAAATGTAATCGTGCGTTAATTTACATAAAGTTCTTGGACCAGAGCGTGGTACCTGATAAAATGTGAGCTATCATCACTGTTATTATTACTAGGAATAGTTACTAGCCATGACTTTAAGCAATTCCTTTTACCTTTCTGAGCCTCAGTTTGGGTAACCCAGTTTGGGTAACACAGGATGATAAACCACCTAACTTGAGTTGATGTAAGAATTGGTGGCAGTGTAAAGTGACCCAAACAAAATCAAATCATCCAATAAGATTAATAGCTGCTATTCTTAAAATTTTACTGTAACAATGCATAATGGAAGTGAAAAGAATGGAAATCTAGAGACCTTGGTCTTGCCCCTAGCTCTGCTACCTGAGATGCTGTTTTAGCTTTCCTAGCCCTGGTTTCCTCACCTGCGAGGTAGAGGGAAATATCAGGACTACTAAGAGGGACAACGTGATGAATCTTTGAAGTGTATAAACACATAAAGCAAAGTAACAATATTTGGGGAAAAATGAATTTACCTTTTAGTCATATATCACACATCTCTTTTATACTACCTGAATAAAGCTCAAGGTGATCTAAAGCAACAGTATTTCCCCAAACCTACAAATGAATGAACTGAGACACAAGGAGCAAGAAATCCCAAAGACACAGATGTAGTGAAAAGAAGGGCCATATGCACCCCAATGTTCATAGCAGCAACGGCCACAACAGCCAAACTGGGGAAGGAGCCGAGATGCCCTTCAACAGACGAACGGATAAAGAAGATGTGGTCCATATATACAATGGAATATTACTCGGCCATCAGAAAGGATGAATATCCAACTTTTGCATCAACATGGATGGGACTGGAGGAGAATATGCTGAGTGAAATAAGTCAAGCAGAGAGAATCAATTATCATATGGTTTCACTTACTTGTGGAGCATAAGGAATACCATGGAGGACATTAGGAGGAGGAAAGGAGAAGTGAATTGGGGGAAATCAGAGGGGGAGATGATCCATGAGAGACTGTGGACTCTGAGAAACTGAGGGTTTTAGAGGGGAGGGAGATGGAGGGATGGGTGAACCTGGTGGTGGGTATTAAGGAGGGCACGTATTGCAGGGACCACTGGTGTTATAAGTAAACAATGAATCTTGGAACACTACACCAAAAACTAATGATGTATTTTATGGTGACCGACATAACACAATAAAAAATGTGAAATGAGAAATGAAGAGCAACAGAATATTCAAAGTAATATAAAACTTAGTAAAATCTGAGTTTCCTTCTGCAGAAAGAAAATATAGAAAATGGTCTTCTGAATTTTCTGAAAGATCCAAAGTGACATGCCTCAAAATGACAGCAGTTCCCGTTGGGAAAGAAAAAGAGAAAGAGGTTGCAAGTAATTATTATTGTACTATAAATAATACTGTAATTATTATTTTTAAGGATCTGATGTCAATATGTCATAATGCTAAGATTTTGTTAAAACAGGTAGTATTTCTATTCTCCATTCATATGTATACATTGAAATATTTCATAGCAAAAACTGATTTAAAAATTAGCAAAAGGAGGATCATGAACATCATATGGCTGGTACCAAGCATAAGTGGTATTATTAGAAGTCACTAGGACAGTGGTGAGGGAAGGCAGGTGGGAGAGAATACAGCAGGTTATGAGAATGGGTAGGAATATGATAGAAAGAAAGAAAAGATGTGTTCAAACTTAAGACTAGAGCTTGGAAAAGACAGTGACATAAAATGGTTAGGTCCCTCTGGGAAATCTGTCACCTCTAAGATGGGCAGGATATGAACAGAATATACTGTATTGATTTAATGGCCAAAAGGAGTAGCTCCTTGCTTAGGGAAGGCAACTTGGATAGTAATGTTTTCAGAGCTTAGGGAAATTAACCCTGCAGAACTACGGCTTACAACCCACGGTCCATGAATGGGCCTCTGGACTAGAGAACTTTGGGAAGTCATTTTGTGAATGTGCATGATACTTCGAGAAAAAGTCAGTAACTCTTACAATGTTCTCATATGGGTTTAAGACCCCAGAAGTTGAAGATCCACCGGTCCACCAGTATAGAGAGAGTACACTACAAGGTTGACAAAGGCTACCCGAAAAACTTATCAATGAACCGATTCTCATTCCTTCAAATGGCTTGACCATCAGTAGAGGGCAAGAAATCCCTTGGAGGGGCAGGAAGTAGCAACATTTGCATCAAAAGACACAGATGCCTGGATCCTGGCTCTCTCAGAAATGGCTGAAACTTTGCTCTAACCCCATATTATCTTCAGAAGAGAGGGGCATTGTCCTTCCATATTATTCTCCACAAAAACAGAAGTGAGTATGCTGCATTTTATTCTGTGTTTGGTCCTACTTCAAGGGGGTCAGCAGAATAGAAGTTGTATTTCACCACTACAAAGTTCAAAACAATAACAACGACAACAAGCCCCCTGTACACACACACACACACACACAGATGACACAAGGTCAACATCAGAGTCCACATTCCCAAACCCCTGTTCAGGTCATGTTGTCTTTCTGGTTTTTATCTCCACATTTCTTGGAATTTGTAACCGACATTTAAATTAACTCTTATGCACTCTGCACTTTGAGGTAAATTTGGTTGTGAGCAAAAACAACTTCAAAAGTCTAAAGTCCTTACTCCCTTTAGGACCCTAAGAACCCAAAAGATGTTCTGTCATCCCCCAAACTCTGGAATGTCTTCCCAGAAAGTGAGCTAAGATGAGATTTCTGCTTATTCCTGTTTTTACTGTAATTACCGACGAACAAGTTTTGATTTCCTTGCTTCTCACATTTTGCCCTTTTACTTTGCAAATGAGCTTCATTAAACAGCACAGCTAATTATAAAATAATGTAAAATTCAACAACTCTTCATAATAAAATCACTTGGAATTAAAGCACAATTTTTTACTGAGGATGGGCCAACTTCCTCAGACTAAAATAAATAAATAAAAATAAAAATATGGCTTCTTGGGCATTTCTGCAAATTTATTATGATAGTGGAACTAATCAATAAATCCTTCCACATTATTTCCAGTTTCAAAATTAACTGAGTTAACTTGATTAAATTATTTGTCTTTTTTTTTTTTAAATCTAGCTATGAAGCGGTGTTTGTAATACATTTATAAGAGAACCTCACGAAATGGGTAAACAATTACAGTATTCTAGAAGAATGAGTCCTAAGTGCACAAACACATTAAAAATCCTCTGTTCAGGCCAGGTTGCTGTATAATTCTGAATGCAGTATGACCTTGCTTTCCTTAGAGACCCTTTGGAATTTGGCTCTTATTTCAGCCCTTCCTTTGCCAAGCATATAGAATGAATTAGGTGAAGCTCTATTACAAATGCTCTCCACCCACATTGGTTTCCAATGGAGAGCTGAATGTTTTAGACCCACAGTTTTAACTTAAATGTAAAAATGGTTGCACTTTCAACAGTTGAGTTTCACTTCACTCTTGCATCTGCTCGACTTTTTCCCCTTCATTCCAATTTTACTTTCCAGTGAGAGAATAAAATTGGAACAAATGTAAACAGGAAACCTAAAATAAACAGTCTAAATGCATATTTGTAGTCTTTTAATTTCAGGTATTCACATATGGAAGGGGCCTTTGGATCTCATTGCTAATGCAAATAAAGAAGGACGCATCAGACGCTCCCTTCAGTATCATTTTAGCTTCGGTTCGCAGCCCATCTGAACCTCTTGGGGCAGAAAGCGAAACCCACAGATGAGCAGGGCCCAGAGGAGGGATCTTCAGCCTCCTCTTCCTGCTCTCTTGTCCCCTCTTTTATCAGCACTACTTCTCTTCCAGATTCTTAGCACACTCTTGTGCTTCTGATCTCCAGCTTTTAAGATTTTTATTTATTTATTTGAGAGAGAGAAGGAGAGAGAAGAGAGAGAGAGAGAAGGAGGGAGAGGGAGAGAGAGAGAAGGAGAGAGAGAGAGAGAGAGAGAGAGAAGGAGAGGGGAGAAGGTCAGAGGGAGAAGTAGACTCCTCGTGGAGCTGGGAGCCCGGTGCGGGACTCGATCCCAGGACTCCGGGATCATGACCTGAGCCGAAGTCAGTCGCTTAACCAACTCAGCCACCCAGGTGCCCTGATCCCCAGCTTTTAGAGGAAAGCATCCCATTAATTAATGACTGTAAGATATAGAATATGTAAAGGAAAGAACGTGAGTTTACAAGCAGACCAGCTGGGAGGTCAGATCTCGACTCTACAATTCAGCCACATAAAGGAGGCTTGCTAAACCTCGCCAAGACTTGGTTTCTGCATTTGTGAGATGGAAAACACGGGAGAATGCACACACCAAGTTCCTGGCCCAGATTCAGTACTCGGTAAATTCTAGGATGCTTTCTCCTTCTTCCCTACATCCGAACTTACACCTCCCAGAAGGGTTTGTCTTTTTTTTTCAAGCGGACCATGAGGAGAGAGCAAGGTTTAACTGGAAACAATGAATTGCAAAAAGGGATTTTTAAGCCCTTAGCACCTAGCCTGGGGAGATGTTCTTGGTTATTGCCCTGCTCTCTGTACACACTGCTCAATACTGTGTTGAGGGTAATGTTTAGAAGGGAGAATAAATATTTCCAAATTTCTCAACTTCTAAACAAAATTGGAATTTTTCCTATTTTTCACTGACCAGCTTCCAAACTGTAGGGAAAAAAAAAAAAAAACCTGCTGCACCTCTATAGTTGGGTTTTATTTTACGTGGTGCGTATGTTTCAGAAAAGCTTTGCAGGATGCCTGCGTGGCACAGTCCGTTCAACATCAGCTCAGGTCATGATCTCATGGGACCTGAGAGGGAGCCCAGCATTGGGCTCCGTGCTCAGCAGGGAGTCTGCTGGAAGATTCGCTCCCTCTGCCCCTCCCCCACTCATGCAGGCACACGCTCGCTCTCTCTTGGGTCTCTGAGAGAGAGAGAGAGAGAAATAAGCAAACAAAAGCTTTGCCATTTAAATTGTTATACATGTAATGATATTGTCATATTTGTTTTGTGGCCATTTTTCTCTCTTTGTTTAATAACTCAGGGTGTCCGATGCTAAATTTGGACTACATATCTAAACCCCACATCAGTGTGATTAGAATCATCTGAGTTCTTTGACATTTTCAACATCCTTTAATGGGAAGATTGTAAAGGATTCCATATAGCTGTGTGGTTTTACCCACTTCTCTCTATACATACTCTGTATTGGAAGAGAGGACTCTTCGATCTATTCTTTCTACCCATTTCTATATCCACACCAGATCACAGCATCTCCCTTATACCCACCATTCTCTTTTGGTACTCTGCAAAGATTCTGGAAGCCAGCGTAAAATTCACCAAAAAGTATACTTTCCCTCTCACAGGACAGAACATTCTAGACAGAAGTTTTATATACACCTGGATACACATACAAATGCACACCAATGAATAAATAACAAGAAATCCTTAACACAAACTAGAAAAATTTTTGGTTTAATGGTAGATTCCACGCTAAAGATATAATGAAGCCCGTCTATACCAGTAGTATCCCTTTAATGACCTGAAGTGTTAATGTCTCTTCCAACCTAGAGATTTTTAAGTCATGAGAATGCTTCTGTATGATTGTTTGAACTACCGATTCTTTTTCCTGATCTAAAGAGTCATTTTTTAAAACTCCCTGCGAGCTATAGACTGATTCCATATAATTTTTGTTCATCTTTTTTTCTCATTAAGTGACCATAAGCCCCTCAAGGCTAGGGACGATGGCAAAATTAACTTCACATTCCCCACATTTGGCAGAGTGCCATCCAAGAGCTTTCTGTATGCCAAGGCAACATGTCTGTCATCTGGATTCAGCAGCGAACAAAAGTGATAAGGCTCCTGGCCTCCCAGGTATAACACCAGGGAATAAATATACAAATAGATATATAACTATATATTGGAATAAATGCTCCAAAGATAAAGAAGAAGGTGCCTACTGCAGGGTATGACAAGAGAAGGTAATTTAGACTAGAAGGGGAAGTCAGAGAAAGTGTCTCTGATAAAGGTCGTATTTATGTTGAATCTTAAGGCGAAAGGATATAGGCCCTAGACTGGAAGGAGCACTCCTCGAAGGAGTAGGGGAAGAGGATCTGTGTGATCAGAGTGGAGTCCTCCGTGTTGGGGGGTGGGGGGAGAGGAAGGGGCAGAGAAGCAGGAAGGGACCAGGGTGTGGGGGCCACATTTAAGATTTTATATTGTTTCCTGAGGGCAACTGTGGCCACTGGAATGTTTTAAGTAAGAAAATGACAATTAATGCTTTTAAAAGATTATGCTTTTAAAAGATTATTCTGGGAGTGGCCTGTGAAAAAGTGAGGAGTGGAGGGAGACTGTGGCAGGGCACTGTGGCCTCTAGATAGCTTGGATGGAGCCACTGGCAGTGGGACTAAAGAGGAGGCAGAATTGAGATCTATTTTGAGACAGAATTAGCAAGAATTGGGGATGTTTTGGAAAGC
Organism: Nasua narica; assembly: GCA_028533885.1. NCBI lineage: Eukaryota > Metazoa > Chordata > Mammalia > Carnivora > Procyonidae > Nasua > Nasua narica. Next base: position 51,772,017 of record CM052814.1, on the reverse strand, counting down.
ATGTAATGAAGATTACTCCTAGCTTTTTGGCTTGAATAAAAAGACAGAAAAAGGTGGTGTCTTCCAGGTGAATAAGAATGAAGCAAGACCTGGTTTGGGAAAGAGTAGTGGGGAGGAGTAGAGAGCATTGCAGGAATATAATAATAAACGTAACGACCGTCACAACATGCAAAATGAGCAGGATAGAGTCCTAATCCTATTGTATAGAGAGAAAATAGGCTCACAGAGGTAAAGCAGCTAATCTAGGCTCAATCTAACCTATTACTAGGTTAGTAATAACTAACCGGTATAATTGGGTCAAAAATGCAGATTTCGGGGCCCCTGGGTGGCGCAGTTGGTTGAGCGACTGCCTTCGGCTCAGGTCATGATCCCGGAGTCCCGGGATCGAGTCCCACATCGGGCTCCCAGCTCCATGGGGAGTCCGCTTCTCACTCTGACCTGCTCTCTCTCACTCTCTCTCTTTCCTAATAAATAAATAAATAAAATCTTTAAAAAAAAAATAAAAATAAAAAAAAAAATGCAGATTTCACTGTTACTGTTGCGGTCACGTTATTTTAAGTACTAGTCTAGTAATTCCTACTACACAGCTCTTATTTTCCAGCAAGAAAATGTTTGAATCTATTACCAAATCATTTTAAGCAACTGATGAGTTTTGCCATTCTAGTAACAGGGTTTTATCATCTGCCAGACCAAGCATACCCTTTACTTAAAAAGTCCATAATGTTTACTGTTTTTATGTTTCGAAACCCCATATCGCTGTATTTTCCTTAAATGACCACACAAATAATTCCAGAGTTTTTCCCACGTTTTTGTTTAAGATTTAAAAAAAAAAAAAAAAATTTTTTAAGAGAGGGGGAGAGAGAGGCGGGGAGGGGGGAAGAGGTGGGGAGGGGGAGGCTGGGGAGAGGGAGAGTAAGAATCCTAAGCAGGCTTCTTACCCAGCTCAGAGCCCAACATGGGGCTTGATCTCACAACCCTGAAATCTTGACCTGAGCCAAAATCAAGAGTCGGACGCTTAACCAACTGAGCCACCCAGGTGCTCCAAGACATCAAAAGTTAATTTGGGTTAATTTAACTGTTTTTTTTTTAAACTTTAGATAATAGAGAATATTTTCAACATCATGAAATTATATATTCATAAGGTGGGTAGAACCAATATATTTAACTTCCCAGAAATGATATGCATTTGAAATTAGAACTAGCTAATTGAAAAACCACCCTAGTGGGGCTTATATGGAGATAAAATATGGAGGGGAATGACAGTCAAGGCATAAAGACAGTGCTATCTGTGTATATAACTTATAAAACACGGGATCTTCTCATCAGCTTTCCTTTTCTGGGTTTACCACTTCTCATTAATGCCCTCGCAGGACACAGGACAATGCCTTTCTCCACACAATTCCCTTTGGTAAAGGAACTTAGAAAACAGATTAATTCCCTTTTTTTAATGGAAACTATGTCTAGTAATTATCATATGAAAATTAGGCTTTAAATTGAATAATTATGTGTACAAGTAGAAAGTTACGAGAAAAAAATCAGTGCTTATCCTCAAAAATAGTGCTCATCTTCAAAAAATTACTGATACTGAAAAAAAATTACTGATACTGTTCTAACACTGAAGTTTTACGATAAAAATGTGCCACCAGCTACAGCAGGAACATTGAGATTTGGGGTCCTTAATCCTTCCTGAAGTGGTCCAAAAGACTGGGTATTTTCAACTTCTCTACTTTTGCTTTCTCTTCCAGGATAAAAACAGAAATCCAACCTTGAGACTTTGCCTAAGGAGGCTCAGAATTCTAATCCCAAGGAAAGTCTCTGTGTGACAGCACAGGCAGACTGAAGGGGCAAGAGGACTTTGCATGCGGGGCGCCTGGGTGGCTCAATTGGTTAAGCATCTGCCTTCAGCTCAGGTCATGATCCTGGGGTCCTGGGATTGAGTCCTGCATCTGGCTCCCCACTCAGCAGGGAGTCTACTTTTCCCTCTCCTTCTACCTCTCCCCCCTGCTCATGCACCCTCTCTCTCTCTCACATAAATAAAATCTTTTTTAAAAAAGAGGTCTTTGTATGCTCTACCTTAAAGAGCACATTAAAATTTCATTTCATCTTTAAAAGGTTCATTAAAATTTCATTTCATCTTCGTTTTTGTTTTTATGCAGAGCAAGAAAAAAAAAATAAGTCTATGGAGAAAAACTCCCTTACTGAAATTAGTTGGATTTGTTGTTCAATTTGGTTATCTTGTTTTCAAGGAAGATATTTTGACATTTAAGCAAAAAGTGTGTCTTACTGTTTCTTCTCTGGTACATTTAAAATAAATGTGGAGAAAAAATAAAATAATAAAATACATATGATGGTTGTACACCAATATGAAAGGTTCTTATTCAGCACCCCTGACCTCTAATTTCTCATATCCCAAAGATTCCAGATTAACGTCACTCATCCAAAGTCAGTATTACCCCCTTGGCATCTATGATTTATCTAGTGAGCTAAAGCATCTTAGAAAAATTCTTTTTTTCTCTCTTCAGCTCTTCTGGCTAGTCTTGGACCAAATAAATAAATAAATAATAAAGAAAGAAATGCTCTCACACCTTTTCCCCCTCTTAATCAGACAGACTTCACGTCCCATCTAAACAACTTCTTCCACACTAGACAATTTAATGTTGTGCATTTCTACCAGTAAAACTTTATAGTTCGTGACCTCCCAAAACTCAAGAAAACCGACATTCTTGCAGACCCTTCAATGTTATATTCAAAGGCAGCGTGTCACGTTGTGGTGACGGCCATCGAGAACGGCCCTCAGGCACATAGATTCATCAGCATGTGAAGAGTTACCTAAGAAACAACCCCCCCCAAGAATATGCACGATTATGTTCAATCTGGCCTTTGCCTAATTCGGTTTCAGTCAGAGACCACTGCTTCTTTCAAATAACTCGTTTATTTTTGAGGAAAGAGAAAAAAAAAAAAAACAACTCCTGTCTTCAGGCAGGATACGGGGGAGGAGTTAGGGGCTGATGTTTTACACATGCACATCTGGATACAGTCCAATTATTTCCCTTAAACATTCCCCCAGTTGTTTTCATTTTGCTCCATGCTTTGGCATTCATAAATTTGTGAGATTAATTGTGTGTCAGCGGTCTGCAGGCCTGAAGCTGGGCACCACTTTCAGAGCACTACGGCGACAGAGTAACTCTACAGAGAAATACATTCACATTTTTAAAAAGGAAAGCCTGGCCACATATTTCATTTCTGTTTAATATTGTGGCACTGACATTGTACATAAAGAAAGTAGTGTGGTCTTTTAAGAGAACTGCCCTGCTAGTGTGTGTGTGTGTGTGTGTGTGTGTGTGTGTGTGTGTGTAAAAATAAATTCAACTGTTTTAAACATAAGAAAGGACCCATCACGAGTACAATGGAGAGTTCATGTGGCTGGGCATTTGTTTCTTGTTTTCATCTGATCCTTGTGAGAGGAGTGTTCCTTGTCCTGGAAAGTGCCAACAACTAAAATCACCTTTGCCAAAAGAACAAATGTATCTCAGACATGGTGCAAAAGTTTCTGGGTTTTTTTTTTTTTTTAAATTTATATTTCGGGAGGTCTCACATGCTTTCCAAACTACTGTTATGTTGATGTCCCCCCAAATTCACATATTGAAACCTAACCCTCATGTGACAGTATTAAGAGGGGTGGGGCTGCTGGGAAGTGATTAGGTGACGAGGGGGAAACCGTCCCGAATGGGACGGGTGTCCTTATAAAAGAGTCCCCAGAGAGCTTCCTGGCCCCTTCTGCCACACAAGGATACAGAGCGCTGGTGAGGGTCTATGAGCCAGGACACAGGCCCTCACCAGACCCTGAATTAGCTCTCCCCTAATCTTGGACTTCCAGCCTCCAGAACCGTGAGAAATACATTTCTGTTGATGATAAGCCACCCAGTCCGTGGTTTTGTGATAACAGATCAAACACACTAAGACAACCACTATATATGAAAAGTGAAGCTGGAACCCCCTTGCCTTGATGCTCTGACCTCACAACCTAGATTATGAGCCAAGGGAAGGAATAGCTGTGCTCCTCGGAGCTCGGCATCGTGGCTGCACTAGGCACATGCCTGGTAAATGCTGCTCAATAATGAAAGAACTATTTTTAAATGTTGGTAACAAGACAACTTATTCTTGTTTGACATAATCTTGCATTACAGAATGCACGAGGAAGCAAATCTATGAGACGTCATGGCTTTTTCCTCAAGAAAACACCACAAGCCACAGGAAGGCAAATTTCTATGCATATAAAAGACCAGTAGAGTGTTTGGGGTCAAAGTTCTAGAATCGGCAATATCCTCATGGGAAGCATAGGAGCAGCTCCTCCTTTAACTCCACAAAAACACACCATGGGAGAAGCAAGCAGCACTCCCCCTAACCAGGGCTAAAATAAGTGGTATGATATCCCTTTTAGAAGAAGGAAGAAGGAAACCTTTCATAGTCCTGTTTATCTTCAAATATGCTATATGATGGGAAATCTTGCCTAAATCAATTCTAATCTAGAAGTAAACTCCTAGTTATAAAAGCAACAAGGCATATCGTGGTTATTGCATTGTATCTCCTTGCCCTTAGACTACTTATCAGAATCTTTTTAACATGGATAATAACACTTGAAGTTTGCTGGAAAAAAAATCACACACTCTCCACTGGCCCCGATTTCTTCTCCTGCAAAATGAGGTGAATAAAATCAGCCCCATCTGCTTCACAAGGTGATGATGAGGATCCAACAGATGAGATAAAGAATGACTAAGCCATCAGTAAGCCAGGAAGCACAAACAAATGTTGAATGCCCTCAAACATTACCAACCATCCTGTATTCTATTCACGGGTCAACACTGGAAACCCAAAATATGTAACAGCTTATTCTTTATATACGTTAGGTTACTAATCTCAAGACTAACTAGAGCTAGTTCCCATAGACTAACTGGTAACATGTTGACTCAAATAAGCAAACTTGTGTGTTCATGCTAGAGTAACATGAGATATTCCTGTTAACAGAAGGCAATGCTGCTTTGAAAACAATGTAAATTTGACTCATCGACTCAGAGACATGATTCGATATTGGTACAATATTTACAGATGCAGTTATGTTTTCTCTAAGCAACCTGATTTTCCTTGCTCAGCTTTATCCAAATAACTGTGGTGCTCAAGTTGTGTATTTAAATCCCTGCTACAGACACCATGGGCAAAAACCTAATCTCTCGGAGCCAGGTTCCTTATACATAAAAAGATAATAATACCTCCTGATGAGGTTATTGTGAAGATTAAGAGTTAAAGAGTGAAGAAGTAGTTTCCACATACGGGTCACCCTGTATTTCCTGGTTATATCTTAAGAATTGTTGAATTCATATTTCCAAACATATTTACACTGTGCTGGGAAAATAAGTCCAGAATTAAATAAGGGCAAATGATTATGTATAGCATCATTAAAATAAATATATATTTATATATATTGCCTGTGCACATGTATTTCTTAGGAAGTTGATGTAAGGTCTACAGAAGCTAAAATAAACATAGCAAAAAACTTCTCCCTCCTCTTTTCAATCTTAAATTCAGAAGTTGTAATATTATTTTAATAGGATAATAGTTTCAATCATCTTAATAATGATGATAAACATAATTAATACTTACACGATCCTTTATCTTTTCAAGGCTTGCTCATCCCTATTATTTTATTTTGGTTTCCTGAACGACACTGTAAGAGTACTAACATCACCTTGAACTCTACATCTGATTAAAACCTACTGGGAGAAACAACTTGTCAAACTGAGACCCAGCAGGGCTGGTCAGAAAAATCTGTGAGATCACCATTCACCAAATTCTACCTCATCACACGAAAACCAAAGGTCACAAATGACAATCAGGCACCACTAGTAATAAATAAAAATTTTGAATTCCAGGCCAGACAGGGGGATGGTTTCTATAAGTACAAAATTAGAGATGACAGTCTGAAAGTAAGCTCTACAAACCAACCATGTTGGCAATCAACCCTCAAGTTCAATTTCATTCGTAGTATGGACTGATAACTGCTGTCAACATCTTGGATTCATGCTGAATTCTTATCCAGCAGCTTAAAGCACTTATATTTTAGGCTAGAAGGAGATGACTATTTCTGCTCTACTTTATGGACTGACGTATAAAGTGATACAGCCCAGTGAGTGGGAAGAATAACTTAGATTCTGCTGATTGCATTTCCTCTCCAGAAAAATCACTCTTCAACCCCCTGCAATCTTGCTTATGTCCTTACTATCGTATCGACAATAAAATCCTAAATATCACTGGTGATCAATTAATGATAAATCCCAGTGACCTATTTTTATGTCTCATTAAAATTACAGCGATTACCATAGATAAGGTAAAGCTGAGAATGTGGTACTTAAGAAGACCCAAGCAAGACATTTCTGTCTCCTTTAGTCTCACTGGTACTGAAATCATCTTATTGTTAGCATTTCCTCTGGGTTGGCTGTGAGAACTTAGGGACCAAAGTATATGGGGCTCTATACACACAATTATGTACCCTGTAACATCGTATCCCTTATTCTTACTGTTTCAGGTCCCAACTTGATTCCTCGCTTCTATTTCTAACCCTCCACAAGGAAGGTAATGAAGTCTTTTATCCTAAATTTGTTTTTGAACATTTTCATTTATCCAACTAAATTTCAAAGAGTATAAGAAACTTTTAAAACCTGATTCTTATTATAAATATCCCCTCGTTAGAATTATACCATTGTTCTTGCAAACTCAAAACACTATCGTCCATACTTTTCAATTTCCCTCTCCCTTGAGTCCATTCGGCCACCTGGTCCTACTGAGTTTTCTATTGTAGTTTTACCTTTATTCTTTGCTGTCCCTTCCTACAGTCATAGACCTGGAGCAGGCTTTCAGCGTTCCATCAAATTTTACTGTCCCTAATATTACATCTATTTTTCTTCCCTCCAATCTCCTTGTTTTCTAATATATCAAAACAAGATAAATCTTGTTATTATTTTGAGTTGGTTACTTCCCAGATCAAAAACTTTCAAGGGTTCCTTGCTGAGAAGTGAATTCAAATAGCAGCCAAACCTTCCACAATCTCCCTCGAACTACCATTTCAACTGTTTTAGTCATCTTTTTGTGGCGTAACAAATTGCCACCAAATGAAGCAGCTCAAAATAATATATATTATCTCATAGTTCCTGTGGGTCGGGAATCTGTGATTGGCTTAGCCAGGTGATTCTGGCTCAGGGTCCCCATGGGTTGCAATCAAGCTGCTAGATGGAGCTGTAGTCATCTGAAGGCTCAACTGGGGGAGGGAGGGTTGGTTTCTGCTTCCAAATTCACCCGCATGGTGACTGACAGGTCTCATTTCCTTGCTGGCTATTGGCTGGAAACCTCAGTACCTTGGCACATGGGCCTTTCTCTAGGTTGCCTGTGTGTCCTTATGACATGGCAGGTGGTCTCTGCCACAGTGAATGATCAAAGAAAGAAAGAGCTCAATACAGAAGCTGCAGGGTTTTATAATGTAATTGCCTCAGAAGTGGTAAACCTTTATTTCTCCCATAGTCTTCTGGTTGCTGTGTTTGTTTCCTACTGCTGTATAACAAATTACCACAAACGTGGTGGCTTAAACCAACACCAACAATTTATTATCTTACATTTCAAGAGAAAAGAAGTCTAAAATGGGCCAGAAGTGCAGTATTCCTTTTGGAGGCACTAGGGGAGAATCCATTTCCTTTTTTTTTTTTTTTTTTCCAGATTCTAGAGGCCACCCACATTTCTTGTCTTGTAGTCCCTTCCTCCATCTTCCTCCAAAGCCAGTAGGGTAGCATCGTCTCTCAGCATTTGCTTCCATCCCTATGTATCTTCTTCCTAATGCTAAGTCTCCTAAGTATCTCTTAAATTAAAGGGACTGTGATTACATTGGGTTCACCCAAATTTCAAAGTAATCTCCGTATCTCAAAATCCCTAACTTATTCACAAATTACATATTCAAAGTCCCTCCTGACATATAATCTAACATATTTACAGATTCTGGGGATTGAGACATGCATATCTTTGGGCCAAGAGGGTGGTGGGGTACTTATTAAATCTACCCAAGTCACACAAATCAACCCTGGTACAATGTCGGGGAGGGAAAACACAAGGATGTGTAGGGATATCACTGGGGGCTGGCTACCACAAAACCTACCTTCTACATTTTCCCAATCTTGAGCATACTTTGATCCTTTTAGCTTGACCTGTCCAAGTTTCACTTACTAAACATATATCTTACAATAAAAGCAAATATTGTAAAAGGTCAACTGTGGCCATAAAAGATATATTAGTACTCACCATAAAATTTCTTAATCTTTTCAAAGTTCGAAAATTTTCACAATAAAACGGGAGAAGTTTAAGCTTCAGCTTCATGAAATATTTCTCACTATTAGTCCTCAGAGGATTCTCTTTCTTCCAGTCTCTTATTCATACTTTTTATGTACATTACTCATTTGGTTTCAAATAATAGGACTTTTCTAATGTCACTGAAATTAAATATATGAATGGATACTTCCATTGATCCAAGATCCATTGGATCTTCAGGGAAGGACTACATCTTTTATCTTTACTCAATTTTTCCCTTGGAAACACGTCTAGGGGCACAACCTATAAGTATAAATCATCATGAATAGGTTCAAGTCAGTAATATAGGATTTCCCTCCTAATATCAATTTACTCACAATCCTTTTAAAAGTTAAAGACAAAAATCAAGCTGCATACTTGTGGGTAAGAAGACTGTTGTTTGCAAAGAAAGATAGTACTGATTCACGGTCAACATATTATTTTCCAAAAGTGGAAATACATTTGTGCTGATCCAGTCATGCTCTTTACCCTTTTTCCTGCTGCAAAAAAATGAAAAATTTGGAAGATGCCTGAGCAAAGATAGGAGTGAGTGCATAGCAATGAAACAAAGATTGTTATTCTGACTATAATTCCCTAGCAGTTGTCTTGTTAGAATATGGCATGCCTTAGTTAACTAAATTTACTCCATATGGAATAAGATAATTTTTAAAAATCAGTACTTCCACAAATTAATGGTGATCTCACTGTTTAAATGTGCCTTCTCGAAAGGTATGAAGCAATTTAGACAAATAGCACCTTTCTAAGACTTGTGACACCTTATTGTAAGTGCTTTTAATACTAGAAAATAAACCTGAAGCATAGCAATATCCTTCACCATTTATGAAAACACAAAACCATAAAAAATAAGTTATTTGCCATCTACGTCCCCTCCATAGCATAGTCTACCAACCTTTGACCATTAGATGTTGCTCTTACCAGAAACTTTAGCAGTCTTTCCCTGATATAAGGTAAATTAACAAGTTATATTAAACAGTAAAAAAAGGAAATACTAAGCACGACACCAGCTCTAAGTATAACACTAAGGCATTTGTTCAAAAATGTCAGCCAAGGAAGATAAATTACCAAGGTGTAACTTGTCAGGCCCTTCTAAACCAAACAGTAAAAATCAAGAGTTGGTGTCCAAGTCTTAGATGCTGCCAAGGAAAAAAGTGTTTTTGGTCTCAAATCTTCTCCATTCACTTATAGACACATTTATTTCAAAACAGCGCATATTCACTTGACAATGGACCCACAGTTAAGCAGAAAAGGTCTCAAAACCTTATATTTAAAACCTAAACTTATGCTCCATTAATTTATATTTCCTTCCTGAGTTGATGGACTCAAGCCCAGGAAAAAAGAAAAAAAAAACCCTCATTCTATATTTAATCATTACATTTATTTAAGGTTCAACTACAGTACTTAGAATATTGGAAATATTCTCCAATATTTGAAAGTATAATAGTCTCCCTTCATTTTCCATGAAGCATATGCTATAAAGAATTGCATCACTTTAAATATTTTTAGTAAGTAAAATCAACAGATTTAATTTTTCTCAGAACATAAGCTTATGGACACCACTGATGCCTCACCATGATTTCAAATTCAGCATTTAAGATGCTAATTTCTTCTTAGTATGTGGACTCTCAGTACAGTTGCACTAGCTTGGTCCTGGCCATAAGATCTAGGAGACTTAGTCTCACTTAAGGATGGGTGTCTTCACTTAAGGATGAATACACTTTTATATTCATCTTATAAAACTGGAAGCCTAGCAAAAGTAATGCATATTAAATCTGTAATAGGCAAACATAAAGGCTACAATCATCTTAACTGTTAACCATAAACTTTAATACTTTTAAATACAAGTAAATCTAACCATAGTTTTATTCCTCTTTAATTTACCCTGTAATCATTCCTTGGTACAAGGCTTCTCCCTGGTTAACTTCAGGATCAAAAAGCTCTCTTCTGAGACCAAGTCTTCTATTTTCAATTGGACATCCTTGCCTGCATGGCTCACTTATTTGTGAATCTCAATATATCCCAAACTGAAATAATTATTATCCCTAGCATTCCTATCACCTGCACCTTCTCCTGGGTCCCCTGTGTGATTACTGATACTGTCATTCTGCACATTTGCTTAAATAAAAACCTTGGAATTATCCCTCTCTCTCTCAGCTCCCTCATCCAACTGCTCAATCAAAACTGTCAAGTCTATGACTTTACCAGCTCTGTTCCTTCCCTTTCTCTCTGTCTTCACTGCCAGCGTCTTAGTTCTGGCATCCAGCATCCTTCCCACATAAAACATTCACTTCTTCAATGCTCTCCTGGTCTCCAATTTTTCCTCATTTCAAGCTACCCTCCACACCTCTACTAGTGTAACATCTCTAACACACAAGCCCATTCCCTTCAAGAACTCTCCACCACCTATAACCATAGCCCGCCATCTTCCTCTGTGCCTAGCTGGACCCTTCTCTATACTGCATCTCTCTATTCACAACTCCACTTCCCAGTGACAGGCATCAGTAGAACAGCATGTATGCACATGTGGAACAAGAAGGAACGAGTGAAATCCTGGAAGCTCCCCTAGGGTGGGTTTGGTGCTTCTGAGTAGGCAGCAGGCATACCCCAGTTATGAACCACTTTCCCGAAGGGCCAGGTTTTGGCTCTCCAGCAGGCTCCCTACTCTGTACCCTTTTATATTCCACACGTTTCCCATCATCCTTCTGGAGGAGACCTGTTTATTCCTTCAACAAATATTTACTCATTCATAAATAGCAAGCACCTCTTAATTCAAAAGGCACCAGGTGCTGCTCCCTGGTCACACATAAAGGTTCCCTAAATACATCACTCTTTCATGCTCCCAAGCCTCTACACTTGAGATTTCTTGTGTCTGGAACACAAGTCCTCATCCCCTCTTCTTGGCCTCCCTCAACAATGGAGAGAATAAAAATTCAAGGTCTGCTATTTACAGGTTTGGTGTGGTTTTGTGTTGGCATTGCCCTATTTATTTATATCTATCATCTGGATACAGACATTGGCACAACTCAAGAGGACTAGACACTAAATATTAGTTAAGTGTTACCTACTGCCACTAATATTAATAAACACCATTCAATATTGTCATCAGCCTAACTCTTCCAAGGTTGAAATCAGCACATTTTCTAAAGAATGTCTGCATCCCCTCACTCACCACCCCGGAGAAGCTGGTACTGAGGTCCTACAGAGCTGGGACAGCTCTACTGCTTGATTATTTTAAGTGGAAAATAAGAAGTAAATAAGAATTTCAGACATAATATACACTGATCTATTTCCCTTTCCTCTGTGAAGTCATACCTCCCTAAGAGGTGTATTTTGACTCAGGTAGCCTCATTCTTATATTCTTCTCATATACTTTTATCATAGGACATTAAATTCTATTTTTTAAAAAATGCAACAAATTATTCACTAACACGATCATAAGGAAAAAAGATATCATTCTGTTGCTTCTTTGTTCCCAGAAAATCAAAATAGCTGAATATGAATAAGGAAGACAACACAGACTAAGTATGGGGGGAAGGGGTAATAATCAATATCACTAGTTAATTCACACCAGTTACAAACTCCCCTCTGCTTGAAAGTATGTGCTATTCATCACAGCTTCCTTTGGACTCATTAGAGAAACTGAAGGCATGTCCTTTGAAGCACAAAACTAATTAATCTCTATTGCTTAGAAGTTCTGTTGAAAAGGATCCAGGATATAGAGAGAGACTGTGAATTCAATAATGGGCAGAAGTTAAAACTCCAAGTCGATGAAGAATAGCAGCACTATTCCCAACAGGGTAGAAAAACCACCTTGGTTAGATTTTTTTTTTTTTTCTAATTTGAGTTTAGCGTAAATGAAGACAGAGTTAGCATGATCCCCAGTAACTCAGAAATTCAATTTTCCTTCCTTATGACTTGGTGACCAAGAGGCACAATGCATCAGCTCTCTTCAAACATGGACTCTAAGAATTCACGTCAGGGTAGATAGCCTGACTAGAGAAGGTCAGACCTAAAGACCTCTGGCCCAAATGTCCCCTGGCTCTTTCAGCCAGGAGGGGAAAAAACAAAAACAAAAAACCTACAACAAAACAAACAAAAAAAACACTGTGGTGTGCCATCCATAAATTCTAAGCAAATTACCCCAAAGTGACCATCTGTAGAAAATGATTATAGTAATTATAGTAATATACCGACAATGACAACACCAATTAACACTGAAGTTCTTACCATATTCCAGGTTCTATGTTATGAGCTTGACATATACGAATTCATTTAATCCTATTTGCATTCACATTTTAATATGAAACCGAGGAGGGAGAGATTAAGGCCCCCAGGCTCCCTGTAGAGTCTGCCCCATCCACTTCACCCTCCCGGTCAGTCGTGAAAAGCTTGAGTCCAACACGCCTATGTTCAAATAGCAGTTTTGCCATTTATTAGCTGTGAGACGTGAAGCGAGGTACCTGACCTCCCAAGCCTGTTTTTCCTCGTCTACCAAATAAGGATACTAATAGTACCCCTACTTGAAAAGGCTATTGTGAAAAATGTAAAAAAAAACCAAAAACAAAAACAGTGCATTTAACATATGCCTTCTGCTTAAAGTATATGAACGAAATAAAAAAATTCTAATTTCTCTTCATGCGATATTCTTCTATTGTCCGATCTTTTCCCTCAGAAAACATTTATGTAAAAACTAATTTGCTTTTACAGTGCTATAGATTTCTAGCCCCTTCCAGACCTGCTTCTTAAACATACTTCGAAAAATGCAACTAAGTTTATAAACAGAGCTGCAAGGGATTTTTCCTCACATACTGCAAAACTCGACATTTTGTTAGAGTTTTGCTCAGTTCTTTGATGACGCAACTAAAACAGGAAGTCAGCTTTCTTCACAAGAAGAAAAAGAAACAAGATAATGGGTATTTCATTTAAATATCACAACAAACCATTTCCCGGTTACGGAAACTGATGTTCATATCAAATAACTAGTCCAATATCACCCAGTCAGAAAGCGGAATGAGTCTATGTCCAGAGCTGCAAACACTTTTTAGTAAGTCAGGTTTGCCTATGAAGTTTTCTTTTAAGTCACCCAAGATCTTTCTTAAGGTTTTTTCCTATCCCCACGTTCAAATTAACTATCTCCAAGTTAACTTCCCGTCCCTAAGACTCAGGCTAACCAGAATATTTTTACCAGAATAGTTTGAAAAGACAACTTGGTCAAGGCTCATGGGCCATTGGCCATTAGTGGTCACTTTCCGAGAGCTTAACAAACCAAAAAGTTGGTGAAGAGCTCAAGCATTTGAAAACTAAACACCCTTAGGCAAACAGTTGTTTTTCCTGAAATCTAAAGCCCAGAAGAGAGGATGAAAGGATTATATGATTCTTTATGATTTCATGAAAATAACACAGAAACTTTTTTGCTTCTGTGAAGCAGCAGTCACAGAAATGTAGCTCGGAAGACCGGACTCTGAGCAGCTCCAGAGCCCCAGTGACAGAGGAAAGAATATTCGAACACATTCAAGTTCTGGGAGGGCCTAACCTCAGCCCACTCTGGTTGATGGAGAACTGGAAGACGCCTTTCTTCTTAAAAGTCTCTGGAGCAAAGGGAAATGCCACTCGATATGGAAATCCACCCCAAAGTGCAGAAACAGGGAAGGAATTTGCTTTATCGCAGGAGTTGAATGGTGGCGATAATAGAACCAGACACGCTACGAGGAAACCTTTTCAGTTAGGGGAAACCTGAACTCTGCGAACCACTATTTAAAAAGAAAAAGCTAATGCATGTAGCCAAACACTACTCCTATATTCACCTCCCCTGATTTTTATCAGTCACTAGTAAACATTTGCACCACTAGATTTTTGAAAATTCAAATGCAAAAGAGCCATATTCATCCCAAAACATATGCCAAGTTTTGTCTCTTGAAGTGATAGTGTAAAGCCCTTATTTGAGGATCCATCCACCCACGTTTTTTGCAATTCGGCTTGTAGGACCCGATAACCTACACGTGATTTTAAAATGTCTCAGTGCTCAAAAAAAAAAAAAAAAATGTCTCAGTGCTCATCAATACAGGTCTCGACCAGCAAGGAGACTGTGGGGAGTTGGCCAGGGACAGCTCGCAAATCTAATGTCTGCATTAGGACTTCCTGTGCAGAGATCTGCTGTGCATTTAATACTTCCAGTGAGGCAGAGAGGGCTAGAACAGGAAGAGGATACTTTGAACTAAGCCTCTCAGGGATCCCACGTACTTCAGTTGCTCTGTGGAGACCAGCCAGGGCACTCGCTTGCTCATGAGCAATTCTAATCCCTCCAGCACCCTGTGGTAATCCAGACACATACCTGGAATTTTTCCAGAGAGCTATTATCTATCAGGCAATTGTCTTGATAATAGAACAACTATATCCTCGTCCCGTTTTAAGTGTCCATCCTGCCACAGCCATTGAAGTTTTTGTTAAAATTTGCAAGCTTCCTTCCATCCCCTGTGTTAACATATCCAGGAAGAATTATTGTCCTGTATAATTAAGTCCATTACTTAATGGACCACAATGAAGAAAGAGGTGAGCTTCCTTACTTTTCCATTATGATATAGCTAAGCTTTCAAGAAAAGGCTGAAAAAAATGATAGGGAGGCTGTGCAGAGCAATGAATAGTCAGAAAAGACATTCATTCATTTGACAAGTATTCACCGAGCACCCACTACAAACTACTGTAAATTATAATATAGGTAGTTAAAACCATAAGGAATTTTTTTTTATTCTAAAACAGTGCAATGTGCTAATATTCAGGAAAACTACGTAACATCCCTGAAATCTAACAAGTATAATTACTCCCGGAGATGGTTTGTTCATGTTTCCCCTTTGTAGTCTTTTATCTGAAGAACCCAAACCCTCAAAGCATCAGGAATTAATCTCCACTTTGCAGGAAATTGTACTTAAAAAAAAAAATCTTACTGTGGTAATATAAGTTATCAAGATACAGTTTAATACCTAGGAGTCTCTCTACTTCAACTTCTTGTGAGATATTTTGGAGGAATGAGCTAAATGATGGTAGCTGGATTCAAGTTTTTAGGACACTGACTTTGATAAATTCTTTGAAGGTAAACTCTATGCCTGTTTGTTCCATGGATCTCAATTACGTAAAAGAATCATGAGGTTTTCTTTGTTAGTAAAGAATGAGCAATTTTCAGTTTAAAATTCTGCATGAAGTTATTAATCCTCTGTCATTTCCACAGACCTGAAAACGAACTTTGAGATGACATACATCTTTCTTGTTCCTTTTCAGTCCCACTTTTAGCCACGTCAGGATTTTAGAGCATGAAGGCAGGGAAAGCAGAAAGAAACTCAAATCAGTTCTATTTCCATAAGATATTAAAATGACTGGCAAAAAGAAAAAAAAAAGATGTTGGGTTGGGAGAGGAATGTAATTATTCACATTATTAATTGCATAAACCTTTATTAAGCATATACTCTGTTCTAAGTATCTTGCTTGTGCTAAACACTTGAAATACAAAGAAGGATTAGAGCCTTCGAAGGTATTTGGGCCCAATGGTGACTTGACACCTGTGGCTAGCGATTACAGACTTGGTAGCACATATTCCTGGAATTCCAACAACTTGTATCTACATGTATCTATAGATTCTATGTGCGAAGTAATCACTATGCTGGCAGATGGCTTCACTACAGTCCACATAAATCCTATGTCACGAGGTGTGTTAGGGATGTCGCGTATATCGTGATTAAAAATACATATCGGTGCGAGAAGAAAAGGAACCATGACAACAAAATCACAAGTATGTGACTGGCAGGCAGCTAATGACCTTTTTAAGTGAGGGCCTCAGTCATGATTATCCCACTGATCAACCATCAGCTTTGGCTGCAGTATTTTAGCAGTGGTTCTCATTCAGCGCACAGACATTGAGCACTACTGTATGCACCGTCCTGAGCCCTGGGGATACGATGAGAAAAGACCGAGTGCCCATCCTTACAGTGCTTGCCATCTAGAGATGGAGCCAGACACCCAAGGCAACAAAAAATACAGCACGGTATCACTGAATAAGACAGTGGTGAGGCCAGGATGCCGTGGGAGCCTGGATGAGAGACCCTCTGACAAAGTCGCCCGGGAGGAAACAAGAAAGGCTTACTGAAGAACCTTTTAATTTCACTTCGGATTCCAAACACCCAGCACAGTGCCCGGCACATAAAAGGTAATGGGTAAAAGTTGGCAGAAATGAGTATTTTAAGCAATGTGGAGAATTCAAAATTTGAGAAATAAATATGAACTCCTGGCTTGGAGGAGCTTAAAATTTCTAAGTAGAAAGATGCTAGGAAGACACATAAAACTGATATTAAAAATAGGGGTTTTACAAAATAGAAGCACTGAAGGTTTATACGCAGTATTTGCTCGAAGGCATACTACCTTGGGCTGGCTTCAGGGAGATTTAGGGTGCCTTGCAGGGTGGCTGAAGATTTCATGCAGTAGAAGGATGGAGGGCATCCTGTAGGGAAATCCCTGCTGAAGGTCAGTGAGGACAGCAGTTTGGCTAGAGATGTGGAATGGGGTAGAGGAGAATAATTTATGGACTGGGGCTGGATTTAAGAGATTTTAAATTCCAAGGCTCAAGTATTTGAACTGTATCCTATAAATTACGGAGAGTCACTGAAAGCTTTTGAGCAATGGGGTAACATAAAAGCGATACATTTTTTTTTATATATTAAACATGCAGGAATATCTTTATTCCCCTACAGACACACACTTTCATTTATGTTTTTCTGAGATACATTATCGCCTTGGTCTTTGGTGTTCGACTCTTTAAAGAACTTTTTACTTTGACAGAAATTTAGACTTACCAAAGAGGCGGGAACACAGTACATAGAGTTCCCATCTACACTTCACCCAATAAAGCCGTATTTTTGAAAGACCCATCTGGTTAAGGACCAGTTAGGTCTTTAATACATACATACATACAACCTGATTTACTAAGATTGCCTCTTTGGATGGACTGGAAATGGCTAAGCACCGAAATCGGGTCAGGAACCTACGCTGTAAACTTGGTCGAAATGACTCAGTTGCACTCGTGCCAAGTCCTCGGCCTCCGGACAAAGAGCCACATGTGCCCTGAGCATAAACACGAGGGACGCGTGCTCTGGGCTGTGCGACAAGCGCAGAGCAGAGCTGTGGCTTGGCTCATCCACTTCTCATCGCAGCCCGTGCTGCCAAGCCAGGGGTCCTCAGGAGAAAGCGCGCTTCCAAGACCCCTCTGCCGACACCCTTCCCCACACACTGCTCCCATCCCAGGAGGAGTGGCTGCGGTTTGGGAGATTGGGCCACCCTTGCTAAGTGGTGAACAGGGACCCAGCGGGATGCAGGGGTGTGGCTCTCCCTCTGCGCTGGATGTCTTTGGAGCCAAGGCTCATTTCTCCCAGGACCAAACGTGTCACTCTAGCTTTTGGTGGTAAGAGTGTGGTAAGAAGCACAGCGGTAGATGTGGATGTTAGCAGAGACAAGGTCTCCTTCCGACTGACGCTATCTGGGCCTCAGCACCCCAGGATAAGCGGCGGCTCCCTCGAGGTGGTTGGGCCCAACCAGCCAGAAGTCTCTCCACTGGGGTTTGGGGCCAAATCCCCAGCAAAAGATGAGGAGCTGTTTTCCTTTTCTTTGCCATTATTCCTTCTTCAGAAACCACGAGGAGAGTGGTTGCTATAGTCTCCAGAGGATTGGGGTATTTCTGGCCCTCCGGCCATAATATCAAGTAATAACACCCTAAACTGATCACAACTCTTAACACTGCCTATTGCTTTAATTTGCACTTTATTAAAAATGCAAAAATGCTAAAAAAAAATGCTTAAAAATGCTTAAATGCTTAAAAAAAAAAATGCTAATTCTCCCCCCTGCCCCTGTATCATGATAACAGAAAGTAAGGAGCTACTGTTCAGTTGTTTCTTTCTAAGATTTTATTTATTTATTTGACAGAAAGAGTGAGATCACAAGTAGGCAGAGAGGCAGGCAGAGAGAGAAGGGGAAGCAGGCTTCCCACTGAGCAGAGAGACCGATATGGGGCTCGATCCCAGGACCCTGAGATCATGACCTGAGCCAAAGGCAGAGGCTTAACCCACTGAGCCACCCAGGCGCCCCTGTTCAGTTGTTTCTAACAGTATTTTTTTTCCTTATTTGAAAAAGTGGCTAATTCAATATAAAGTCTCAAGGACACCTGTTTGTGTGAAGGGGCAGAAGTGCTTAAAAAAGGATACATGCTTCTCTATCAAAAGAATATTTCCAAGATTGGACAGGGATTTATTCTCAAAACACCCCCTGTATCCATTACCCGGGTCACCTTACATGAAGCCCTGAAAACAATGAGAAGAGCAGCAAAACACTCTCATGTAATGATCTGAGAATAGTTTTAAAAAGATGGAAGTAAATTATTCCGGGAAATCTCACTTTTTTTTTCAGTTCTATAAAAAGAATTATTTAGTATGAAAAGGTAACATCTAAAATGGGCAATACATTGTCACATAGTTTAAAATTCAAAATATACAAAAAGGTACTCAAGGAAAAAGTATCTTTCTCACCCCTGGCTGGAGTATTTTTAAAGCAGAAGAAATACATTAGAAAGATCTCCCTTTTTTTTTTTTGCTCTGTTCTGATGTGTATTTGTGTTTCTGAGTAATGGTCACCATGACAACATCTTACAATAAGCTATCTAACATTAATCAGATCAGAATTTATTGCCAAATGTTTGGAATTACAAATCATGAATTCTCTAAGCGAAATCTCAAAGCTGATAATCAAGCAATAACAAATATGCCATTGTATTATACCAGGGCTGAAGGATGTTCTTTATATAAAACTCCACATAAATAATCGAAAGCAGAGATTAGGCAAGAAATTATGCATTGTTTTTCAATGACAAGAATAGCATGCATTGCTATTTCCTACCATTATAAAAACATTTACTAACATAAGTCCATGCCCTATATGCACTCACTGGTTAAGTGAATTCTTCGAAGTACCTGAATAGCAAGAAATTTCACAAAATGATGCAGATAGATAGAACTAATTTTTCAATTCCTTTGCAAATATACTTTAAATAAAATATTGCCTTAGAGAACCATGCTTTTAGGAAATAAGATAACCAATCATCCAAGCAAAATGGATAAATCCCATTTTTACAAGATAATCACTGAGAGAAAACCCACAGCCTATCACGGTAGTACCTCCTGGAGTTTTAACAGCAATCAGCTCCACGGAGTGCTTTCTTTTGCTCAATCTAGGTCTCTGGGTGCAATTTACACTAATTTATTTGGTTTACTTTCCCTTGGAAGATGAAGTGTGGCTGAACATCCTTCTTCCACTGAAATCTAATTTACTTAAAGACAGTTGATTTTAAGCTTCTTCCTCTGTCAAAACCCCACCTTTTCCCTGCCCCGGTCCCCCTCTCCCTGTCCACCATACCGCCAGATTCCAACCCCGAATCATTTTAGTTGCTCCTCTGTGGTACCCTCCTTAATTTTTTCTTATGTCTCATAAAATCTCAACATTAAAATGGGATCTAGTGTCATTAAATAAGTAGGAACAATGCCAAGCAGAGGGGAAACATTCTTGGTTGATACGTATCAGATCTCCCCCTCACCCAATTCCTGCAACACTCTTAACTTCACGTCTCTGTTATTTCCCTCTGATTTTGTGGTAGACTTTTTTTTTTTTTTTAGTTCTTAAGAAAAAAAAATTCTTGATAAGAGCCCTACGATACTGAAGTCATGTTGAGAAATGGGTCATGGTTACCTGTGGGTCTGTTCTCTTTAGCCTTGTATCATTCAGCTGTTGTTCCTGAACTTCATTCTATAGTTCACTCATTGTTTGATGGCACAGCACATGCCACTTTGTATTCGGATCATTCAGGAGGTTAACATCACCGCCTAATTTAGTGTCATCCAAAACTAATGACCTTACTCTGAAGTCTGTCATCAAAACCACTGATGAAAACAGTAAATAATCCAGTCCCCAAACCAAAGTTAATAAATTCATACTGTTTTAAAAAGTGTGTTTCAACCTATTAATACAAGAATTGCTCCTATTCTTAAAAGTAATTCACATTTCAGGGAAGCCTGGGTCGCTCAGTCAGTTAAACGTCTGCCTTCAGCCCAGGTCATGATCCCAGGGTCCTGGGATCGAGTCCCACCTCGGTCTCCTTGATTGGCGGGGAGCCTGCTTCTCCTTCTGCCTACTCTGTCTGCTACTCTATCAACTTGGGCTCTCTCTGTCAAATAAATAAATAAAATCTTAAAAAAAAAAAAGTAATTCACATTTCATAGCACATACCGGACTAATCATTCTGTGTAGTCCCTCAGTGAAAATCGACTGGGTACAGGAGCTGATATTTTGTATCTATTTCACAGAGACACTCAGGAAACTCACCAACAGGGAGCACCCACAGTGCCATATTCCTGCTACAGGATAACAGTGAAGTCAGAAATAGAGTCCAAAGTTTCCTAATAGTATTCTGTGCTGTGGCTCAAAACTGATGAGTACATCATCTATTTCTTAAAATAGATTTCATGAGCATCACCTTAAAACTGAATCTTGTTCCCTTTTGGAAAGTAACGAAGCGTGTTTATACATACTGCTCCATTTCTAAGGAGGACCGACTCGAGAAAAGATTATATTGAAAAAAGCATGAGCCAACAAAGACATCTGAAAGTCTGAGGAATCTAACAGGGTGCTTGTTCTTTCCTTTTTCTCCATCCTGCCACCTTCTTGTGTAGCTTGACATTGAACGGAATGCAGAAAAAGGCAGAAACTAATAAATAATGCCAATAGATCTCAAACTGCAAGATAGTTTTCCAAAGGCAGTTGTCACCGTTTAAGTGACTTGAGTCATTAGTCTCACTTACTTCTGTACCGTATTTGTGAGGCTGTGACCATATATACGTGGCAGTGAGCACAACAGCCCTTATGTTTAAAGCTTGAGCATGGACATAATGAAGAGGACCATTAGAACAAGATCCCTGATTTCTACCAACACCACCACTATTCATCCAAAGGATTATGATTTTTATATTTAAAGCAATACCTAATTTATCAAATCATGATGCTTATAACTGTAACTCACATAGTACAATGTTAGGACATCTTTTATTTAAATAGGATATTATTAGGACTCTTATTTAAGTTTTTGAAAGAAAGATCAATATTTTTCTTTATTATACATCAAAACTATCATTTACATCTTATGTTTTTTATTTATCTCTGAAAACAAACCTCACAGGATGTTATGTATGTAGTGTATATTTGGATTTTAATTTTGGACTTTAATACTGTATCATTGATTTGCTTCTAGTGACTGGAAACTTTTTTTTTTTTTTTAAGATTTTATTCATTTATTTGACAGAGATGTAGAGAGAGAGCACAAGTAGGCAGAGTGGCTGGCAGAGGGAGACAGAGCTCCGCAGAGCTGGGAGCCGGATGCAGGGCTTGATCCCAGGACCCTGAGATCATGACCGGAACGGAAGGCAGATGCTTAACCAACAGAGTCACCCAGGCACCATCCCCCCACCCCCGCCTTTTTTTTAACCAAAAGTCCTCTGCCTGGCTCTGAAGGAGTGTCATCATCCAATCCCACTCTATTTATCCAATCTTGTGTCTCTCCCTCCCTCACTAGTCAGCCTCTGTTCTGGACAAGTTACCTTGGATGTGTTCCAAGCATACCTCTTCCACTGACGGTTTCTTTCCTGTATGTTTTGGGGCTTCCCCATAATAGGAATGTTCTCATTTTTCCATATGTTTCTCCATAGCCTGTCCATTTTCAAGATCTCCCTTCTCCTCTAAGAAGCCTTCATTGGTAGGTCCCTAATATCCCTCGCAATGTCATCGTGTCACTCAGATCTTAAGCAGGTCTCTGGCACCAACTTCATCTCCTCCGACTCTTCCTCTCACCCCATTCCAGTGCCACTGTCCTTCTGGCATTCTCTTGCCTCAGGGCCTTTGCCTATGCTATCCCTTCCATCAGAAAAGACACTTTGGCCGGAAATCTGTATGTCACACCCTTCCCACCTGCAAACATTTTCTCAAACATCTTGTTTCCTAATCACCCTATTTAACTTTGCAACCCCTTTCCCAGATTCTCTACTCCCTTTTCTTGCTTTCTTTTATTTTTTTCATTGCACTGGACTGTCGCAAAGACAGGAATTTTTATCTGTTTTATTCACTGTTGTAGCCCCAGTGCCTGTAGTAGTGTCTGGCACAAATAAGTGCTTTAAATATCTGCTGAATATATTCGGTGAATTTATTAAATGAGAATTACATCCCAAGACCTTAAATAAAATAAATTAAATTACTGAATTTCATGTTCTACATGCTTGATAAGTATCGCCTTGTTTAATCCTCCCAACACCCTATGAAAAACGTTCTATTATCACTACACGTTTACCGATGGAAAAATGTAACACAGAGAGATGAAGAAAATTAACTACAGTTAAGGGACCAGTGTAAGTGGCACCACCACCAACAGACTTGTTCACACCTCACATGTCTTTTAACTTCCCCGAAACGTTCTTATATTGGTTCTATCGTTCCCCAAAACGGTTGGCCACTTACTGTAGAAAGTAAATTTATGTGTGGTATATACCTCTTTCTAAAAAAGAACACGAGGCAATTTGCTTTAGATATTATTTTCTTCTTATACAAAGCAGGAGGAGAAACGGGAGAGAAAGAAGAAAGCCTGTACCATCGCAATTACCAACCGACATCAGGGGAAAGAAACAGAGAACTCGGGGTTTGGCTCTAGTGTCTTCTAGAAGGTATTAGCTAAGAAAAATATCCTGGATGAGCTGGAACATGAAAATAAGTCTGTACAAAGTCTAG
>CM052814.1:51723070-51748267 GCA_028533885.1 Nasua narica | reverse complement strand
TGCAGTGTTTTCAAAACAATCCTGTTGTCTTTCTTTCAGAATCAAGTATTTTCTTCTATTTTTACTCGTTTTACACATACATGGTTTATTTACCCAGTGAGATTATAAACATCTTGAGGAAAATAACGCACTTTGTTCCTGAGCAGTACCTGCTGTTGCTTGGGCTTTGGAGTCCTAGTACCCATGAAACCCAGCTCTGAATCGAGGGTCAGTACCTGAAGCAACGTGGGGGGCTGGCTGGGCCCTCGGAGCAGCACCTAACCTGCACGCGGCCCATGCATGGGCTAGACCCTGTTCCAAGCTTTCATCACATGTCGGTAGCCTTTTTCGTCCTCAAAGAAAACCTATCATCTTAAGGATAAGGGAACTGGAGCCCAGAACAGCTAAATAATCGCCAAGGTCACATAGCAAGTCATGAGGTGAGGATTCAAAAACACACTGTCTAGCTCCAGAACCCTCACACTGGACTGCCTGCTGAGGACTCTGCTTCTTCATCTGTAGCCATGGGGAAATCCTACCTTCGGGGTTGTCAGATCACACCACATCACATGTGAACAAAACTAGCCCAGGAGGCCTGATATAAAGTAAGTGCTCAAAAAGAAAAGGATTCAGGAAACAAAACAAACCTTTAAATGGAAAACCGGACACTTTCCTTTCTCTACAGCTTTGGCACTAGAGTCCTGAAGGTCAGTGAAGCTACATGATCTGATTCTGTATGGTTAACGGAAGCCATTTCTGGTTGATTAATATGCAAATAATGTGTTTATAAACATATACAATTAATACTCACCTGCAACATATAAATAACCTTTCAACAAGAACTGATTGATATACCAAGTGCTTTTTCTTTTTTCTTTTTTTCCCTGTAAAAGTAAAGCAAATTCCCATGGTGGCACGGATAGAAGTATTTTAATATGGTCTCTTATGTCCCTTGAATAAATTCTCTGGAGTCCGAACAGAACTAAGAGGCCAGTGATTACAATATACTCAATTAAACAGATGTATGTGGGATCAAACCCTCTTAGCAATTCATATAATTTGTATTTCCACTTTTGAATATGCCAGATTATAAATCCTAAAATAAAGATACCGTGCCACGTACGGCCCAAGGATGCCTATCACCGCTTACAGACTCGGAGCTTCTAAAATGACCTCCTTCATAACTGCAGGTATTCAGGGTAAAGCAGAAAGCTTCCTGTCATCACAGATTGCCTTCAAGTCAATATGCTTCACTTGAGCCCCTAACCACAGAAAGGACACTTTCTATAGCCCTGAAAAAAAGTGCTTTCTGAGTCTTCATAGGATGCACACAGAGACTTTCTTCTTTTTGATATCATGCATGCTCCTTTCTGAGTCATACTAAGGAAATAAAATATTTATTGCTGATGCCAAAAGACATCAGAGGGCAATATTCTAAAATGGTCAGTGACCTGAGGACACCATATTGCTCTTGCCTAAGCAAGCCAGTGCTCATTTTAAAGTCCGACTGCAGTGTGGAATTCAATGGGAGCTCACAGCGCATAGCATTCAGATGATGCTCGTCAGCTTTTGGGGGTTGAAGCAGGCAGCAGACTGCATTCCTAGTACGCTCTCACTTAAAATCTGCCTGGAGAGGCCAGCACCAATTTTCCTATCCCTTTATCATGCCTTCCCCTAAAGATTTCAAGACAGTGCTTAAAATTTTACTGGAGTCATAAATCATATATTTACCTTCATGCGACGGGTTTCCAATAGAGCCAGAGTTTTTAAGGTTTGTCTGCCGGATGTATTAGGTTACTGAAATACAGAAATGGCTGCTGTGCACGACAGTGGTTAGTGAAACTCCAAGTCGTAACATTATCTTTCTCAATTGAGTTGAGGAAAGAATGTTCATAAAACATATACTGCTTTTGGTTAGAGGCTGATTTCTAAATAAACAGACTCAGCAATGGAAAGTCTACAGACAGGCGAAACAAAACGTGCATTAGTGAATGTACATTTTAAAATCAACTCTCTCACAGTCTTCGCCTCTCGCAAGCTTTTCGAAGACTATAAAGTCAGTTGCATTAAATTCATGATTTATAGCTGTTCTAATTTAACTTCTTTTTCAGTTGCTGAAGGAAAATCTGTGGACTCTTCTGGACTATTTCTCCTCCATTTTATAGCCTCTGACATTGCTTCTCTGTCTGAGAGGGCACCTCACTGCAGAGGTCCGAAGGCGGCCATTTGAGAGTCAGGGAAGGAGAGAAAAGGGGAAAGCTCTTGCTACAACAAATCTCCCAGTCCTTCTGGGCCCACCCCCTAAAAATAGGAAATGCTGGCGATTAGGGGAATGCATTACTTCCAATTAAAAAAAAAAAAGTGCTAATCCACACAACATAAAGCCAAACAAAGTGGGGCTATCTTTCCTAATTTGCAATGAACTGGGGTCAACTAGATTTTTATCTCAAATACAAACCGGGAAGGAGAAAACAACAAGAAAGGAAACGCCACAACTTGGTTAGATCCTGCTTTTCACACCAGATTATAAGACCGATAGCTACACAGGATGCTTCCAGAAGATTACAAGGCCAAAAATAAGCAAGGAAATATGGCTGGCCCAAATGTTCACATTTATTTCTGAAAGAATAGTGCAGTCTGATACTCAACTGGAGTATGTGTATGTCCATGATTCCCACTTGAGATTAAAAAATAAGATAGTTTTCATTCTTGAATTATTGTCATGATAAAGGCTTGATCAGAAACTGCATGCGTACTATGTAGCTTTTATTCATTCTTTAACCAATTACTAAACAGCCTGCCAAAGGCCAATTAAAATGTAAAGATAGCATCCCTGCCTTCAGTTCACTTATATTTTATTTGGGGAAAAATCCACATATGTGAAATACTTGGTAACATTGAAACTAAGAAGACAGCAGATAATTAGCAAATGAATAACAGGAAATAGAAGGGCCATAAGAATTCTGGAGGGGAGAAAATGGTCTCTGTGAGCTGACAATATGCTTCGGGGTACAGGTGTCTGAGTTAGAAAAAGCCTGAGTTCTGCCACTTCCTGTAATTCCACGAAGCAATATGCTTAACTTCGAGCCTCAATTTCACCATCGATAAAATGGGAATGATGATATCTACCACATAAGATTATTATACGAAACCGATACATCGTATGTGGAAAGATTTTGCACTCTGTAAAGAAGTTATAAATGGCCATTGAAAAGATGGTAAAAAGAATCGCACAAAACTGTTACCGCTCATTTGGGACAGCAGAAAGAATTAGGAGGTCAGAAGGGAAGATGATTAACTTTTTTCTTTACATACTTTCTATTGTTTGAACTTTAGTAACGCCCACGCACTAATTTTGTAACAAAAAAGTTAAAGCTGTATAAGTACTATCTGAAGTACAGAGTATAAATACTATCTGTGACACGATATTTGGGTGTCACAAAATACTCTATTGTAAACACTAGTAACCCTGTGCCTTCATGAGTACAAAGAAACGAGACTTAGTCCCGGTTTCAATTTGAGAATTTCTAAAGTCATAAAAATGTGCCAAGCTTGGGGATGGTAACCAACTGAAACAGTGTTTTCTTTCCATGACCTTTTAAAATAGAGTAAATTTTATAGTCACCCCAAACTCTCCACTGATTCAAACAATCACTTTGGTCAGTATGTTTTGAAATAGCCAATTTATTTAAGCAAAAAGCTTAAATAACATTACTTCTCAAAGGCCAGTCTTTGTTGGCGCCTAACTGTGCTTTCTAGAGCCCATCACAGGGCAGGTATTTAACTAAACTTTGCAGACACGGAAAAGGTCCTCAGGCCATTTACAAACGAATACTGAGGACCTTCCACAGAGGTGTGGAAGATTTCATAGACTGAATTTGATCACAGATTATGCATTCTTAACATTTTAAGTAAGTGTGAGCCCTTTGAGGGCAGGAATCATATCTTCTTAATCCTTAGATGCCCAGTCCCTAGCATTGTGACCAGTACATGAGGAGGCAATAATAAGTATTTGTTGAACTATTCGAAGGAAAGATAACTCTAAACATTTTAGTCAACTAGAAGCCCAAGGAGATGAGCACATATGCTAATAACAAAACCTGTATCGTTGTATTCTGTAGAAAATCAATTAAACTGTTTCAAAAGCAGTAAAGATAATTATGAATTTGAGTTCCTTCAAGAAAACTTCATAAAAGTCCCTTTTTTGAGAAAGGTTCTCTCCTACATTTGAGAAACTATAGATGTGTGAACTAAGATGAAATCATGGAGCAGTTTAATGAGAACCTTTCATCTGCCTTATCCAAAATTACCAAGGCATGTCTCATCGATATAAATAGAAGAGGGCAGAGGAAAGGATTTCACTATTTGTGGCCAAAACAAGCCCATACCTGGAATGCTGGATTCCTGTATGACTACTGTCTCACTTGCTCATGGCTCCTCTATGATGATTTGTGAACAAACACATAGACATTGAGAAAGGACAGAGTTGGTATTCACATGTAATAAGACTATTAGATTATACGTAGTCACACTTGTCTATTCCAAGTATTATACAAGCAGTGATAGACTAGGGGGAAGGGAGTTAGGGCATACTGGGCTCGCTCAAGTATCATGGGGTAGGCCCTATGGGCCATTCAGTGTGGAATTGGAAATACAGTGATAGGAAGTAATCCCTCTGATTTCCACTGATGGTTTAAATCCCTCTATGACTGATGTAACCAATGCTAATCTCTTTGTTCCATCCTAAATTGCTGGATCATTCATTTTTATCTCATTTAATCTTCCTACCAAGGTCACCAGGGCTTGTCAAAACTTTAGATTCCATTAGTGGTATATATTAACTCAAGAGAAGACATTTCATGTTAAGTGAAAGCTTTAAGACAGCTCTCACTTCAAGCTTTTTGAAATATTCGACCCAATATACTTAAAAGAGGTAGATTTTTCTGCTTCTAAAAAGTACTGCATAAGGCCAGTAGAAATGAATCGCTTTAGCTGTAATTCTTTAAAGATTACTGAGTTTCGTTGTTTGGCTACTCATATTTTATTTGGAAGCTACCTAGGAATTTTCTCACATTTTGATGTCTGCAAGGGCAATTAATCAAGCTCTTGTTTGAGGTAACTCGAACTCTAATCCGAATTCTATGGAGGGACAGTCACAGGGCTGTCTACTCAGAATCTTCAACAGTATATAAAATTGAAAACAACGACAACGGGGAAAGAAAAGGAGTTGCCAGTGGGCTGGTATGTTCTAACCTTTGGTCAAGCGGTACTTGGCAAATTTCAACTGATTTAGTTAACTGGAGATAAAAACTAAGCAGTGGAATGCCATTAAAATAAAACCAAAGTATTCACACAGAATCAAGAATTACCAGTGAAAAAGAGTGCTGTCCCTAAGAGCACCGATCTACCAGACGCAATTTGTTAGGAGACTGAAGTCGTGATTTCGTCGTGGAGGTTTGAAATGAAAACTTGAAAGTTTCTTTAGGTCAAGCTATATAGCACAGCACTCAGAGAGCCAGCCAAAATCGCTGAGGGAAACGAGGAAGGCCACATGTGGAACTAATTACTCATGTAGAGGCCATGACAAAGAACATTTCTCCAGACTTTTCATGGGGGCTTCACTTTCAGGAAGTTGCTATAATTACTGTTCAAGTCTAGAGCAGCCTGCGAGCCGCTGACAGATCCAACAGACGAGGAGGAGGAGGGAAAGAGAGAGAGAGAAAAAAAATGAACTTATCTGCCCTTTTTGACGAGTGAAATACCAGAAAATAAAGTACCACAGGAAAGCTCAAAAAAGTTTGCAAATGAGCCCTGACTTCCAGTGTTCAACTTTCTGTTTACCTTTTTTTTTTTTTTTTTCCAAATCTACCCTCTATCTTCAAATTACTTTTCTAGCCTGGACCGGACAGCAAATTTGTACTTCTACACTAACTCAGTTTCAGTTGGCCACAGCAGAACTGTACATCTCAAGTCTTTTTTTTTTTTTTTTACAGCTTTTCCATACTGAGGCCCACTTCCTGCCCAGTTGAGGAAAAAAATCTGGCCTGAAGATGAAATGACTGCTTAACATTACACTAAAACATCTGGTACCATTTTATGCACAGACCCATGTCTGAGAGCAGGCGATTCTAGCGGTCTCTCCAGCGGCACAGCGCATACCCAAACCTCCCCAGGGTGACATCATCCCATATATGGACTCTCCAGCCCAGCCCTCCCCCTTTTCCTGGTCCTAAATTCATTGCCAGTTCCCCAGTCTGCAGCAAATGTGCCACGTCAAGACTGGAAATCACAGCCCTTGAGTGTGTCTCAGTCAGTGCAGCAGAATTCAGGGGGGAAAGCCGAATGCAACCCCTGGTGCAGGAAGGGAGGCTTTTCCCCAAGACTGGGAGAGGATCTGAAGTACCCAGATGGAAGCTTCTGGAGATCCTGCTCCGTCGCCCCAGTGTTCAGACTACCTGTTCAGGACAATGCCGTTGTACAGTAGTCTGCACATTGGTTAGACTGGGCAAGGGACAGCAACGCTATGGACGGCTGGGGACAAAAGTGGCTGTTTCCAAGGAGAAGACTTTTGTCTGCTTTTTCAAATCTCATACCCAGTGTTTTTCTTCACAGGTTTTGCACACTAGGGACCCAGAAGCCCTCGGGGACACTGCTGAGAAAGGACTGCTCGAAAGAAGACCTATGGGTAAGGCCTTCTTGACTGCTCACCTGGTCTGTGCCCAGGAGAGCCGAGGTGGGGAGCCAATGGTTTGCGTTCACGTGCGAGAGAAAGAGAGAAATGTGTGTGATGGAAAGCTATGCGCTTACTTTTGAAAGAGTAACAATATGGGGTACAGAGCGATTTGTTGTATGCTATTTGATTTCTGAAGATTTATAAGTCAAATATTTTCTTAAGGTCAAAGTTTTTCCCACTTCCAAATGAAACATGGAAACACTCCAAACACTTAAGAGTAATTTAATGAGGCTAGTTTTTAATTGTTGAAATTAATAATCCAAGGACCTAAAAACTTATCTGAGTACGGGCTATTGTAGAACTTTTAACATCCCGGGATTGGATCCATTTTGCCTGGAAGTAAAGAATATCTGCTGTTTTTAAAATGCTATCCGAATAGTACTTTTTTGAAAATTGGCTTACATAATATAAATACCAGGAATAGTAGTATCTAACAATAAAAGAAGAGGTTGCCAAGTTTTTGCCCACCAGACAATGCAGATGGGACTGACCCAGAAAAGAGCGCCAACTCAGAACTTAGTGAGTCAGCAACTGATTAAGTCAGAGAAGAGAAGAAACCTCTGTCTACAGATAATATAGATCTCTGTGTTACGTTTTTTTTTTTTTTTTTATTAAGTCCAAAAATGGGGTTGATAATTGCTGGTCAGCTGAGACCTCATGCCTATATTTTACAATGCTTCTATTTCTCCAAGCATTTAAAATGATAAGGTACTTTGTCTAGAAACCCGCTGATAAAAAAGGAATTTGTAAACGAAGGCAAAGTTTTCTTTGGTCAGTTTCCAGCTGTCCTGGAGGTGAAGGGGGGTGGGGGAGAAGGTGGGAGGGAGGAAAACCCTCAAGCTGAATGAAATCCCAATAGAGAGAATAATAGAGAAAGTCTGGGTTGCAATATGATCCATGCTGAACTTTAAAGGTGGGCCTCTTAAAGAAAGTTCTGGAAAAATGTTACTGCCTCAGCCCTAATTCCCTCAACCCCCATTTATATCTACCTCCAAACTATTCTTTATAATGAAAACATCTGTTCTATGGGCTTTTATTTAAAAAATGAGTGTGATCTCTTTTGTCCTCCTTGAAATTCTTTAAAATTACAGGTTCCTGAACAAATCCTTTTTTAAATTGTACATTTTGCAACAATTTAAAAATTGTCACACGTTCTCTTTTGCAAAACATTTTATTACAAAAGGTTCCCCAAGTTATCTTTCATGAAAACAATTTACTTTTTAAATTACCCTTTTTGATCATCCCCAAAAGGGGATAAAGAACATATAAGTTATCTATTCTATTCATAGTTTTTAGTTAAAATATAAAAAGCAAGGATAAATTTAGTTATCTTCTGCACTTAAATGATATAATAAAGCCATCCTTTGTTTTTCCTATTGTGACCTGGAGGCTTGCATTTTAATTATTTTTAATAAAACAAGAGATATTTAAAACCTTCAAAAGATATTTAAAACCTCCTCTAGTTCCAAGGAAACTGAAAAAAAAAAAAACTTATTAGGTAATTATGGAAGCTTATTTTCTGAAGAAATACATTTTTACTAACTGATGCACTTACTAAAGAAGAAAGATAGCTATAATGGACTTTGGCAACGTTTAAGGTTTTCCGAATTTTTTTTTAACTCTCTATAAATGACAGAATTTCACAACTTGCTTTCATTTCATGTATATTTAATTTAAACGTCTTTCTTCACATTAAATGGCCTTTTTGATTCTAAGAAACTAACCGTCACTGCTCGCCTACCAATTTTCTCTCTCAGGATGACTTTTAGTCTGGAGATAGAAGGCACCCGATGGTGTCCTTGGCATAAGTACAGGAATAGGAACCTTAAGAATTAATTTGTAGAGGGTTAGCCTAGGGGTGCCTGCAAGTGCTTGGTGGAGTCCCGACAACACATTTTTGATGCACTTTTAACAAATGAAAAGGAATTGTACTTATTTTTAAATTGCCTGAGCTACATTAAGGATCAAAAGTAAGAGCTCACTTTATAAAGCCCTGCGGACTGAAGGCAGGATAGGATGGCCGTTCATACTCTGGGATACACACCAGCATGTAGACACACATATCGTAAAATAAACTTCTCTCTTTCCAGGGTAATTAGAGCAATGTTTAACTTTATTTTGATATTACTTTATAAGGAGATATACAAATATTTTAGAGGTCATGGGATCTATTCCAGAGGAAACTAACCAACAGTGACATCTTCAACTCAGACTACCCCTGGATATGATGGTAAGTATTAAAATTAAATACTGTACATTGTCAGAAAAAGAACAATGTTTGCAGGGCCTGTCCAAACTGCATTTCATAGAAGTTTAATAGCTACTTTTCATTTTAGCGCGCGGATGACTGGTAAATTAGGCTAGGTACTGGGTTAAAAGGAAAACTTTTTTCTGGCATCCAAGAGAAAGGAAATTTAGGGCCTCAGCTTCGACACCATCAATTCTTAATTGGACGAGGATCAATACAAAACATTTTTCAAAACTCATTCCCTTTTTTAAGCCACAGATCTCAAAATCAAAGAAATCACATTGTTTACAATGGGACAAAATTTCACACTGACCACTTTCTTGCAGTTAGTCAATAGGGTAACGTCCTTCCTGCTTGGCATTTCTGTCTTTCGGCCCAGATAATGGTGTTTATGTTTTTAAAAGACCAAAATATACTGTCTACCCCCACCTCTTGCCTTACAGACCACCCAAGTTTTTCACGCTGTGGGAAAAAGCTGAGGCATAAAACTTCTAATGAAAGAATTTTTCCTTTTCTTTTTTAAAGGAAAATACAACTTGATAATGTAAAAAAGTTCACTTATCCACCAACGTCCATCCTTATTAAAGAGAAGCCAAAGCTTTCAATTACTCTACAGGAGTTCTGCTCTTTAAAAACAACCCATTTTCCTCTTTTCTAAGGAGAGTATCTCAACCATCGCAATTATGTCCAAATAATAACTAAGCGACCATCACTCAGAAATCCCAATTTAAAATAACTAGAAGGTCAGGGTCTAACCTGAAAGGAGACAGGAATGTCTTTAGGGAAGACAGAAACTTTCTCACTTGGTTTTTTCTGTCTGTTCACCTTAATGTGCAGCAAACTTTACATAAGTTTTGAAAGGTTTTGAAAGTCTCTTATTAAAAGCTTTATCAGTTTTAATAAATAGAGATAATGAAGTAAATTAAGGAAAATAATTAAATCTTCATTTTGAATTTCCTGACCTATCGTGACAGCCAGTTTCCTGAAATTGCTTTGGTTTAATTTTGCTGTAAAGGATTTAGAAGATAATTCTTTCCTTGCATTTTTTCCTTAACATAACAAATAAAAGACAAAAGAAAATAAGGTGTAATAACCATATTAAAAATTACATGGTATGATAATGTAAATAGTTCTTTTATATTTTACCTAGTATTTTAAGTGATAATGAATTGATATTCACTCCAGTGCGGACATGGAAAAGAGCCTTAAAAGTTTTTTTTCAGCCTCCTGTCTTTTTAACAAGATTAAGGGCAGGTTCAACATAACTATGAAGTATGTATATGCCACATACTTACTTTAATTGTAGTTTAAAAAGTCATTAGAAACAAATTTTCCAAAAGTCTTATGAATAGTCATTTTTCAGCAAGAATTTTTCCCCCTGAAAAAGGTTATGGTTTTTCAGGCTCAAGTATTTTTGCATTATCTTGATTTACTAGAACTGTTTCATATTAAAATATAACATATAAACTCATAAATATTTCTTTCTATTTTTTCAGGTTGCATGCATCATTCCTTTAATTGAGCAGAGTTAACTGGATCAAATTATTTATGGGAGAGAGAGGGAAAGCTATACAGAATTACAGTAATTTTTAATTTCCACCAATATACTCTTTGTAAGTGAATCACTCTAAATATTTTGTTACACTGAATGCACAACGATAACAAAATAGTTTCATAAGGTATTTGTTTTTGCATACTCTGACCTTGTAATTACCTAAATAGCAGCAAAGTTTACTGACGTTGATTGTCAGAAAAAAAAAAAAAGTTCTCTACTCAGAATGACCAGAAACAGAATCAGACATTTTCTTGAAATCAAATAAATGGAAAATTGCTCTTATCAGTTCTTTGTTAAAACTGTACCATCTCTAATCAATGCATAAAAGTTCAGATGTGTAGAGAACTGTAATTTTTTCAGTCTTTAGAAATATTTTCTTCTCCATAAGGTTTCTATTTACTATTTTCTCGGAATTTTATAATTAAAGGGAAATAACAAACTATGTGTTTTCTTCAAAATTCTTTGGAAAAAATCCCAAACTACACACTCCTTGGACAATAAGGTTTTGTTTTGTTTTTGAAGAAATCCCATTTACTGGAATTTTGACTTCCTAAATATTTGTTTTTTAAAGGTCAGGGGAATTTATTAAATACTTCAATGGATGTGAATTGATCACTTATATTAAAATAGCCAACAGAATTATCCTTGAGCCACGAGAATTACATTTTCTATCTGTGTATTTAACACCATTAATTCTTTCTTATATAAATTATAAGAAAATTTTCCAAGGGGTCTGGTTTTACTTTTTGGATATGAAATGAAGTTTCCTTTCCCATGTTTAAGATGCTATTCTCTAACTGTACTATCAGTGTCCAAAACACATTCTGAGCATCACTGTGGGTAATGACTTTTTAGTTTATACCCTTTTGATTCATGGCATGGCACTGTAGTTAATTAAGAGAAAGGGCATGCAAGCTCACAACTGCTCCTTAGTTGGTTTTCACATCCATAATTAAAAACTTTGCATTAAAAGAATATGAGAAATTTAAATAAGTTCTCGCCGCCTTATCAAGTATTGGCAAAAATACCCCCCCCCCCTTGTAAAAATCCCACTATCAAAGCATCGGATACCAGAGTTCCCTGGTTGAATTGCCAAAGACATGAGGCTCATTAATTATTTTGAAAATGGCTGCCGTTTCCATGTCAATGACAAGTTTCTTTTTCATGGGCAAGGCTATGGTACTTATCTACTACCAGAAACATGTATAAACATAGTCTTTATCTTTAACTTCAGTATTAAAATATGCAGAGTTTTTGTGAAGAGGAAAAACATCTGGTTCAATTACTCTGAACTCTGACTGCATATGGGGCCAGTAATAATAATACGAGTTGGATTTAAGAATAAACCTTGTGTTTAATCTTTTTTTTTTTTTCCTTCTGTTTTTGTTTTGTTTTCCTTAAAATTTCTGTGCGAGTCTTCTGTTAACGTCCATTATCCATGTGAGCACGTTTGGAACAAATGTAAAAGTGTACTTTCTGAATAAAGTCAAAAGTCTCACTTGTTTTAGTTCCCTAATGTTTTAATGTTTAAATTCTATTGTGTGTTTTTCTCCCTTTCCCCCCCCCTCCCCCTCCAAAATCACCAAATCTGGAAAACAGACTGGTTGTATCTGCCCATGAGCAAAGGAAACCCGAAGGAACCAAGGGCCTGGCTGGACGGAGTTGTCACGTGTCTGCCTGTCTACACTTGCTGTGCAGAACATCCGCTCACCTGTACAGCAGGCACAGACAGGCAGTCACATGACAACCCAGCCTGAATGACCACCAGCCATTGAAAGAAAGCAGCCCTCACACCATAGCATCTACACCAAGAGCTACAGCCAAAATGAGGGGCGCGGGGGCCTGGGGGTCGGATCTGTTGGTTTAATACTTAATTCGCATGTATTTTTTTTATTATTATTATATTTTGAGTCGAATATTGAAACCCACCCAAAGTAAAGTGAGTGGTGCCGATGAAATATAATAAAACCCATTTCTGAAAATGTTCCTGTGCTTTCTATAGTTCTCTTTTCCTAGTTGTTGTCAGTAAATTACTACCCTTGACATTTATTGTACACAGCTTTGCAGCACCCCATAATCGATATGACAAAACAATATAACTTCGGTCCAATGCTTGACAGAGAAGCAATGACTCTAATAATTCTACTACAAAAACTAAGTTTAGTTTTCTAGGTCATGATTTTTTGAGAGAGAGGGAGACAAGACAACCAGGCAAGAGATAATGTTCCAGGGGTTCATGTATTTTCATGGGTAGAGTTAATAAACTCTACCAGTTAGGGTCTGGGTAAAACATAGTGAAAAGAGGATTTTGAATATAATGTTCATATGTATTAAAATAGTTCTGTATATCTGCTGGTATACAGAAAATTGAAATTGAAGCTTCGATATTCCCAAGTGTCCTGATACATAAAGATTTATTACTTTGTCATTGTTTAATTAAGAAGGAGATTACACTACAGTTCTAAAGGTGAAATTACCAGGCCAACGCATTCACTTGGGATACATGCTCCCATTCACTGTAAACCTTGAAACTCCTGAAATGTTCAGGTTATTTGGTTAATTTCAAAAAGAGCAAGGAAAGGGATCAATGGTAACGCAATATATATTTTACCATATAAATGTAAAAACTTCAGTTTATACACTGTGAGCTGGGGTGAAACGATCACAGCTAGCTTGTGTATATGAATGCTTATACGCTGATGGGTAAAAAAGGTGAGAGACAGATAAAATTAGAAAACTGTCAGCTTTGATTTGGTTCACTAAAATGTTTTAACTTCAGTATTTAAAATTAATTTTATTTTTCCAAGATTGTGGTTGAACCTTCAAAAATGTAGCACAAGACTACATAAAATTTTCTGATTTCTTCAAGACTTAATTAAAAAAAAGACTTAATTAAATAAACTAATTCAATATTTCAAATATATAGTTTGGACTAAAAAGACTATTTTTATTCAGAGATTTCGTTTTTAAAATGAAAGATTTAGTCTTAAGGCTAAAAATCCCAAAAGGTTAAATATTTCCAGGATTTTGTGCTATTTTACTAGACCCAACATTATAGTTTCTTTAAAAAAAGGAAAAAAAGTGATTGGGCACAACCACGAAGTGAAAATATAATTAAGGCTAAATTCTTGCATTTAACAATCTGGCCTTAGGAAATAGGGCCCCTACAAAAATATACTTCTGCAAAACACATTGAAGGTTTTTACCTTAAATGAAAGTCCCACGACAGGGAAAGAGAGTACTAAACAATAGTTCACAAAACATAAAATATAAACAGGAAGATGATACAAAAATGTCTCACAAAATATTTATATATTACCGCCCAATTTTAAATGTTTTATATAACCCGCAGCAAATGTCAACAGAAGTCCACATCTGGATTACTCTACTGGACCCTGCAAGGCAATCCCAGGACAGTGCTTGAGACCTCTCTGGATGACACAATAGCAGGTCAGAACATAAAGAAGACTATTCTATTCCAGAAAACTCCAAAGGGAAAGCTAGGAGGCCAGTGGAGTCATCCTTAAGTGAGTCACTCCAGAGTAATATTTCAAATAATATTCCCGTAAAACGTGAGGTTAACATTTTGTTTTTACATTTTTTTCACTTAGCTCTCAAAAAATGCCTCGAAGACTATTATATATATTTAAGTTCACTAAATGAAGCACATTTAAAAATTTTAGCCTTCTGGGAAAGAGTGTAAAAAAAAAAAAAAAAAGAGTGATATTGTTTTTCCAGAATAAACTTTTGAGTGAGACAAAAAAATACATTTAGGGGAGTGGGTTTGGGCCTATGGAGTATTTTTCATAAATTTGAAATAGCATTTGCCATTATGGGCTATTGTATATATTTGTCAAAGTTATAAGTCTTTGGATAACACCAGAACGTGGAAATGTTTGTATGAAATAATCCCACATTAAAAAGCATAACATATCTTACGTATGTGAAAAAACACAGCTACGATCATAAAGAATTTTAAGTAACATAAACGTTTAAAAGTTCAATGTTTATTGGAACTTCTTTGTTTGGCAAAAAATATCTAAGTTTTGGCTCACTAAAACAACTCCACAAGGAGTGTAAATAGTGTTCACAGGGTCAATCCTTAGCGCCTCGTCACAGGGAGCTTGGGGACCTAGCAGGAAACAGGCAGACTCTTGACAGTATAAGTGAAACTGGAAAGAGCTGAAGATTTCTAGGACTTCTTGGTCTCACTGCTTTGGCCATTCAGGGAGATAGCTGCCATTTTGTTTTCTATTAGTTAAGTTACATTTGTCATCTGTTACAACTACCTAATAAAAACAATACTAGGTAAATACACCTAAAAGGGAATTATATAATCTCCTTATCAAGTTATTTAAATACTTCAACCCACAAAAATGAGGCCTGTAATTTTTTAAGAGTCCAAAGGATGTCCTTCTTTCAATGCAGACTTCGGATTTTCTTCAATAGTCTAAGGTTAGTATATTTTCATTGGGAGCATTTCTGTTAAATTATGTATGTTTTCTTTCCTATAAGTATTCCATAATGATTCTGATCTTCATGTTGGATGATATAAATAGAATAAATATTGTCTGTATGCTACCATTATACATAAGCTAGCAATCCCCTTCAGAGATTTTTAACTATCATTCATATATTTCTCACTGATACTAAGAAAAATAAGGCTTTTTTCTCCCTTTATCAGAATATCTTATTCTTCTAGAATTCATATTTTATATTTTAAATAAAAGCCATCATTTTCTTCCAGATCTGATTTCAAGTATTAATATAAAACTATATAAGCCCTAAGTCCTTTTTGAAATGATAGTTTCTATTTTAATTCTGCACCTGACCCTTTTCTAAATCCTAAGACTTGTACAAAACATATTTACAGTGTGTTAAAATAACATTGAGAAATCTATTTTCTGCTTAAATGATCTTCAGTGCAAGAAGCTATACAGTCAGGGGAGAAAAAAAATAAAAAACCATTAACCTTCAATAATGAAAATTAAGAAAATTTTAAGACAATCTACTTCAAATTCGAAGTTTATCCTGTAATGAAATAATTTGGTTTAGGTACCTGAGGTAACAGGACATCATGAATTATTAGGTCACATGTATTTATTTACTTGCTCAATCACATCTTCACTCAACCAATATTTACACCTTCAAGTGCCATGTTCACTGGTGGTAGAACAATGAATAAGTCAATGGCTTCTGGTCTCAAGAGGCTTACAATTTAGCAGGAACACTCAGTCTACACAACTCATCACAGGTTGTCAATTTTCGCCACCACATGAAATAATCTCCTAAATTCGTCCACTTCTATCTATTTCCATCAACCCACTCAGCCCAAGCGATCATTATCTCTTACATAGTCCATCGCCATGCCTTCCTAACGACTCCCCTACCCCTCAGTTCTGAACTCCTTCAATCCAACCTTTATAAGGCAACAAAAAAGAATCTGGAAAAAATTCAGATCTTATTATGTGACTTCCCAGCTCAAAAACTTTCAAGGCTTCTCATCATTCTTAAGGTTAAAATCCTTAATCTTTATAGAGTTTCTCCCTTTCTCTTGGTTCTCTTTGGCCTTAATTCAGTTTCTTCAACTCATTAGGCTCAGTCTTATCTCAAGATATTAACATAAACCTCTGACCACCCAATTCAATGTCCCCCTCATGCTGTGATCCCCATTCTAGATGCTCTTTAAGTTAAACACACCACTGGATTTATTCTCTTCATAGCTTGTAATATGCATCTGATGGGTTTTCCTGCTTGTTTGTTTGGTTTCTTTATTGTTTCAGTTTCTTTACCCATCATGAGGGCAGGTACCATGAATTCCTTGCTAACCATTTTATCCTTAGTGACTAGGATAGTGTCTACTATGTAAGAGTTGTTCAGAAAATATTTGTTGGGAAATGTTCAGGCAGTTAAGAGCACAGTACCAACACTGAACAGCTGGCTAAATTCTTCTCTTTGAGTCTCAGTCTTCTCTAAAATGGAGAATGTAAATAAAATGCTTAGCTCAGTGCCTGGGAAACTACAAATACTCAATAAATGTTAACTTTTATGATGCTAATGATCATCACCAAGATTATTATTCAGATAGAAAGCTGACCTTCATGACTGTAAGCAGGTAGAATGACTAGTGAAATGCTATTTACAACCACAGTTACAGTCAAACGAGGGAGCATCTTCTAACCAGAAGTCCATTTGGTTTGGTTGAGCACTTTGACTAGTCTGAGTATGCAAAACTAAGGCTGGATGCGGCAATCTGTTCCTAGAAACATCGCCAAAAGCAAGGGAAGCAAGGGGAAAAATGAACTACTGGGACTTCATCAAGATTGAAAGCTTTTGCACAGCAAAGGAAATAGTCAGCAAAACCAAAAGACAACTGCAGAATGGGAGAAGACATTCTCAACTGACATATCAGATAAAGGGCTAGTATCCAAAATCTATAAAGAACTTCTCAAACTCAACACCCAAAGAACAAATAACCCAATCAAGAAATGGGCAGAAGACACGAGACATTTCTACAAAGAAGACATCCAAATGGCCAACAGACACATGAAAAAGTTCTCAACATTACTCAGCATCAAGGAAATACAAATCAAAGCCACAGTGACATACCACCTCACACCAGTCAGAATGGCTAAAATTAATAGGTCAGGAAACAACAGGTGTTGGCGACGGTGCAGAAAAAGGGGAACCCTTCTACACTGTTGGTGGGAATGCAAGCTAGTGTGGCCATTCTGGAAAACAGCATGGAGGTTCCTCAAAAAGTTGAAAATAGAGCTATCCTACAACCCA
Source organism: Nasua narica (assembly GCA_028533885.1). Classification (NCBI taxonomy): domain Eukaryota; kingdom Metazoa; phylum Chordata; class Mammalia; order Carnivora; family Procyonidae; genus Nasua; species Nasua narica. The sequence goes on along the minus strand of CM052814.1, from coordinate 51,730,963 downwards.
GCAATCACACTACTGAGTATTTACCCTAAAGATACAGATGTAGGGGTGCCGGAGTGCCTCAGTCGGTTAAGCATCTGCCTTCAGCTTAGGTTATGATCCCAGGGTTCTGGACAGAACAAGCAAGTTCTCCCTGCTTGCTTGGCGGGAAGCCTGCTTCTCCCTCTCCCACTCCCCCTGCTTGTGTTCCTGTTTTTGCTGTCTCTGTCAAATAAATAAATAAAATCTTAAAATAAAAAAAATAAAATAAAATAAAGATACAAATGTCATGATCTGAAGGGGCATGTGTACCCCAATGTTTATAGCAGCAATGTCCACAATAGCCAAACTATGTAAAGAATGTAGATGTCCATCAACAGATGAATGGATAAAGATGTGGTGTGCGTATATGTGTGTGTGTGTGTGTGTGGAATGGAATACTATGGAATGGAATACTATGCAGCCATCAAAAACCCGAAATCTTGCCATTTGCAATGACGTGGATAAACTAGAGGGTATTATGCTAAGTGAAATAAGTCAATCAGAGAAAGACAATTATCATATGATCCCTCTGATATGAAGAATTTGAGAGTCAGGGCCAGGCGTTATAGGGGGTAGGGAGGGAAAAAAATGAAACAAGATGGGATCAGGAGGGAGACACACCATAAGAGACTTTTAATCTCACGAAACAAACTGAGGGTTGCTGGGGGTGGAGGGGAGGGATAGGGTGGCTGGGTGATGGACACTGGGGGAGGGTATGTGCTATGGTGAGTGGTACGAAATGTGTAAGCCTGATGATTCACAGACCTATACCCCTGTGGCAAATAATACATTATATGCTAATAATAAAAAAAAAAAAAACTAAGGCTAGAGCAAAGGCTGGACTAGATGCTGAGAAGAGCTGAATGGATGTATATAACTGAGTGAGAAGCATCTTGAGTTCGGTGCAATCCAGATTAACAGCACTGAGGGAAGAAACAGGGGGGGAAAGAGAGAGAGAGAAGCTGACGTATTATCCTTGGGCTGGGCCAGCACCAGGCTAGAGCAGCTACCAACATACCCAACCAAGTGGGGTGTCCGCTGGATAAAAACTATACAGAGGGGTATGTAACATTCTATTCGAAGTTGTTTGAATTGCTGTATTGCGTCCCCAAATCCTTAGTGAAGTACTAAAAATATCCTTACGTTATTATTTTGATAGAAATCAAGGGATCTATAAGATCATCCATCGCAAATATACGGGAATACACGTGGACACACAAGCCTGCGTGTCAAACAGATCCTCTTGACTTGGGGTACATACTGGCAGAATGAAACTAGGAAAAGCCTATCAAACCCCTAGAAAAGAGCTCAAGGCCACCTCTATAGGGAATGTCCAAGTCTGGGGTACTAGAGCATGATCTAGAAGGTCAGCCACGTTTGGGCAAATCCCCTTGGTGATTAGTTATAAACTGTCTAACCCTGTAAGAAGACAGTTTCTTTTTGTGTTACAGAAAGCCCCAATCTTAAAAGTAATGTTAGAGGATAACATACAGTCTAAATAGATTAATTATGTCTACTCTAACCACTTTGCATTACAAAGACTCTGAATATAACATGTAGAAAAAAAACACTGTCTGAGACACAGGTGGAAACCTCTCTATTAAGCTCATCTATCAGTAACATTACAGATAACATTATCGTAATTTAGAGCAATGATTCAAAAAGTGCAGTCCACAGATGCTTGAGGGTGTTCAGGCATCCATCTAAAATTCAATGGTAGGCTAAATCGATCTGTTCAGAATAGGGAGAAAGCAGGAAAAATGCTGGGCTCTTACCATTACACTCATGCCGACTCTACCTTAAAATTATTACACAGTGTTATCGCGCGATTGCCTCTGCCAGCTTTGACAGGAAATCACATTTTCGTATTATCACGTCCAATTCTTGGCTGAGGTGTAAGAGAACCCAGAGGTGGAAGGGAAGGCAGCATGGCAAGTCTCAGTGAAGGAATGGGATCTGAGTTCCCTCTTACAGTCTGAACCTTACCATTCTCTATTTAAAAAACAAAACAAAAACCACCCCGATACCATATATCCGATCTCACAATATGATATGACAAAAAAATTGGAAATTAGAAGATGTGTGAGTCAAAGAATGGCTTTTCAGTAGGAGGGCACCGTTGTTACTTGCAATGGCAACCATGAATATATAAATGTGACACCTAAAAGTTTATAAAAGCACTTATTTATATAGGATTTCTTTGAGTCCTAGAATATCTCTTTGAGGGGATTTGGTCAGCAAAGGTCCCCATTCAACAAGTGAAAAGAAAAGTGAGGCCCAGAGAAGACGGACTTGTCCAACACCTGGCATTCGTCGTAGCAAATCTACATCCTCCGTAGCTCATGATTTTCACCATACCAAGAATATATGCTGGTCTACAGTCTTTTGTTCAGTTATTGTAATCCTGGAAAACAGTTTGAGCCATTGTTCTTCAATCTCAAATATATTTCATAAGTCCTTTCTATTTATTATAGACTTACTAAGTTACCTAAAATCATATCTACTCATATAATATGCCATTTATTCAACAGCCAGTTCGATATAACGAAAACATATCAACCTTAGTTACACCAGAAAGTAGGAAGATGGCAGAACACAGAAAAAAATGGTAATCCTCTATGAAAATTTGAATATAAATTTGTCATTGAACAAATGAATGAAAATATAACTTAATGATATTTACTGTGTCACATTTGCTTGACTAAGATAAATTATCCCATAACAGCATTTCCAAGTATGTAGATGCTGATGTGTCTATTAGAGAGATACCATGGGAACAAAGAACAAGCACTTAACTTAACAACAAATTGCCTCCAAACGTTGAGTTAGAATTGAGGCTTATTTTCACAAAGGAATACTCTAAATTGGGGGGTTTTGAGGTTACCCACGGAAGCATGTTCAGGCCACATGTACTTGAACTATAGCAGTAAGACCGTTATGGAATATCAGTAGCATTTAAAACATTGCTGCTAAAAGATGGGAGTTTAGGGTAGAAATTCAATAGGCCAGAGACTCATCACCACTTCCAAGTCCTACCCTCTGATGTTTCTTCTTGACCTCCTTTCCCCATGTCCTCCCTTCTGGCCTCTGCACCCAGCCAACACTAACAACTATTTGTTGAATACTAGCAGAAAGCAAGGAACAGTACTGTACCTTCCTTTCACCCAGACAGCAAGCTCAAAGGTGCTCTGCCGCAGTAGCAAACTCTGGCAAGAGGAACAGAGCGGAGTAGAAGATGACAGTGGTGGTGGCCAAGGAATGATGAGGTGGGAGTGAATGAAGATGGCTTCAGTGGAAAAAAAAGCTCTGCCCCAGTGACAAACAATTTGAAGATAAGGGTCATTTGTGAGTCAGGCATTAATATTTTGAAAACTTCCTATCTGATTTCTGGAGCAGAGTTCTAAAGAGTAACAGTAGCTAATGGCTGCAGTGTGGTTGTATGTGGCCCATCACTTTGCTACCCTGAACTGAAGCACTCCTCTCAAGCCACCCAGGACAAGCCACCATCTTCTTTTATCCGGACCACTGCCACAGTCTCCCAGCTGGTCTCACTTCTTTCATTCTTGCCCCTCCCCTCCTTCCACATACCCATTCCTTCCCACACATCATGCCCAACCCAGCAGCCAGAATGATCATTCTAAAACATAAATCCAATCATGTTCCATCCTGTTGGAACAAGCCAATGGTTTTCAGTTATCCTTGAAGTAAAATCCAAATTATTGACTGGAACCTGATAAGGCCCCACCCACTGGTACCTCTGATTTTATTTCTTACCTCTCTCCCCCATGCTCTCACATTTTAGCCACAGGAGCCCTACTGGCTCCCACTCTGGGTTGAGGGGGGTTATACTTATGGTTTCCTCCACCTGGAATGTTCTTCAACAAAATCTTCTACCCAGCTATCATTCCAATCTCTGCTCTGATGTTACGTTCTCCCAAACTCCCAATCTCAACATTCTTCCCCCATCACTTTCAAGGTCACCACCCTATTTTATTTTCTTCAGAGCACTTGATATTTGATCTGATCTTATTAGTCTCTTTGTTAGTTCCACAGAGCAACAACTTTGTCATTTTTTTTTTAAATCTTGAAATGGTCTAAACTAAGCCAACAACTCTCTGTTAAACTTCTCAACCACTCCATTGTATTTCAGGGGTCACCCCATGCCCAAACACCCTCTACACATAACAAAAGCAACTTGTAGTGCTTTCAAAAAATAATTAAGCCAGCGTTAGAAGGATTTTTGACTCTGAAATATATGCCCTTTAGAGTCAAATAAAATTGAGACAATCTCATCTGTAAATAGCTTTAAGATCATGAAATATTCTTATCCAATGTTTGCATACTGCATTATAAGCACCAAAAACTGCTCAGGTCAGACCAGAGGTATTAAAATTTCCAAAACATACTTAATTTCATCCATGATTTCCCAAATTTAGCAGTATCATTTTATACCACTCTAAGAGCTCCAAAAGACTGATACAATTTTTTGTGCTTTTATAGCTATCAGATTTAAATGAGTAGTAAGTCATAGGACCAAAATTATCACCATCTAACATGAACCAGAACAGCATAATTATAATTCTTGCTTTTACACAGCTATCAAATTTTCAAAGAACAACATCTGTATAAACAATTACCTAGGACTCGCTTGAAGACTATGTGATTTGGACATTTTCAAAAGCCTGCCATTTGAGACAGACATCACAGCAACAATCCCAAAATTCTTCATTAACTTTGCATCAGTGCTATTAATTTCATTCTGAAGATGCTCTATATCCTTGGGTCTTTTCAACACATTATTTAATGAAGACCGCTTTCCCTCTATCAGTATCTCGCCATTATTACAAAGAAGGAAATTTCCAATAACTGAGTCCTAACTCCATTTCCTTAGGTTAAGAAATATGTGACTAAACAAAAGAAATAAATTTGAGAGTGATATTATAAAATTAAAAATCTGAGGAAAAAAAGCAATGCTTCTTTAAACACCCCAAGCTAAGTCTTACTGAAAGAGAACCACTCATGTCTTGAAATTGTCTATCACAATAATATGAATTAATTTGAAGTTAGAAACACTTTAATAGGAAAACTCTGTCATCCTCTGTGACTTACCTCGTCATCTTTGTACCAGGACAAGCTTTCAGCAGTAAGGACGAACCAGTACCCCTTAGAGCCTCCTTTCATGATGCCGATGTTGCTGATGGTTAACCAGCCCTTGCGAATCACCTACAAGAGAGCACAGATTAGCAGAGATGTTTAGTTTAACATGAGCCAATGGAGAGCACAGGTCTCGTACCAAGTAAAGTTAAAAACAAGATATAAATTGCAATAAGAACAATACTGTTTCCCCAAAGTCCAACTTCTATTAAGCTATTCAAGATAATTTATCTTCCCAAACTCCAGATAACCTGAGGGAAATCTCTCCCATCAAATTAACAAAGTTAAAACTAGACACTTAAGTGGATGGTGGAAGCTAAATAACTGAAATAGGAATTAAATGAGGCAGACGAGTAGGCTTGTGCTGAGACTACTTATGGCATTGCTGCTACAATTAAAATACATTTAGTTGACTGGATGAACAATAATAACTGTCCATGCCCACTGCCTCTCCTGCCTCCAGTGCCCTGGTCCCTTTGTTTGCCTGGTTTGCATCTCATTATTATTGCCACCAGAGACTGTCCACCAAATGGTGAAAAGAAGAAACTCAAGTCAACCAATTAAGTTCTTTTTTAACAGCTAACAGCTCTGAATAAAACTTGATGAGAGCAAAAGCTGAAACAATGAGTGAAAATTAGAAGTTTGGAGCTTCTTAATGATCTAGATTAATCCATCTACTTCTGGTTGTTACCTGTCATGCTAAAAAGTATATTGCATCTTCATGAAAATGTTAAACTGCATTTAAATTTTAAAACATTAATAACTCAGATTACATTACAGCTTTGATAGAATTTATAAATGGCATTTAAGTGAATATCTATTTTTTCTCATAGTTGCAAAGTTAAATTTGATTTTTCCACATGACATAGTCTACTATCTCCCCTATGCTAGATAATTTTTGTTGTCATAGAACCCAAAATGAAATACTGTATAGAATATATGATACTGTTCTAAAAACTCAAAATCATCCTATACCTAAAGCTTTCAATATTCCAGAGATCCTGAATTATCAAAAAAATTATTGAATGACTAATGCATGTCAATTCCTAAATGAAGATGAAGTACCTGAATAATTAGTTTTTAAAATATTGATAGCATGTTTTCCTGCTAAAGGAAAAAAGTCAATCCTAAGGAAAATGGTGAAATAAGCCAAAATTGTCTTATTGATCTTCAAGGCTCTCTCCACATCCTCAGGCCCCGCCACCCTTGATTCCCTGTTTCAAGTTTTCCCAGGTGTCCATTCTCCTTTATAATGCTCTGAAAATTCTGTAGACCTCTATATAGAACCTCACTCCATCTCTGACTAAGGGAGTTCTCTCAGTTGTTCAAAATTACTCCTACCTCTTCACCTCTACTTCAGAAAGGAGACAATACTTCTCAGAGTATGGTTTCTATCAGCTATATTATAATCATTGTGATGTGTTCTAAAAATACAGATTCTTGGGCCATCACGAGTTCAAATGAATCAGAATATGTACATGTGAAACCCAGAAGTCTATATTTAAACATGTGTCCAAGGTGATTATCATCCATACTGAAGTTTGATGGCCACTGCATGTACACATACAAGTAAAACTTCACTCTGCTAGAGCAAATAATCTCATCTGATTTCTAGTAGGAAGAAGGAGACAATTCATCTCATGCTAACACTGTTATCGACACTATGAGCTTCTTACGAATAGCATACTAATCACAGTACTAAAATGAAAGTATACTTATTTTATCCTGTATCTTTGGAGACAAGGGAAGTCCCCCAGATACTCCATAAAGTACAATGAGCAAATCACTATTTCATTCACTGGTAGAACAGTCTGGCTCTGACAAGGAGAGCCATTACTGTAGTTCAAGGACATTTCTAAAGAACCTATCACATGTCATGATGAAAAAAAGCATGATGATGCCATAATCTCCACCTTCATGAATCTTATACTTTAGTGGGGAATGCAGATCAATAAAAATATAATTTCAGTCTACTAGTGTAATAAGAAATGTATGTCAGGCAAGGAGCACTTGACATAATTCAGGAAGTTGTCATAGGCTTTCTTTGAAGAGATCATACCTCAGAAAAGCCTAGAAGATAAGCAGAATTAGTCAGGTCAAGAAGTAGTTTAACTACTTGTTTATCTACATGAAGAACAAAGAAAAGCAAAATATGAAAAAGCCACTAAGTACAGCAAACGTGAATAGGGATGAAGAAGTTGAGGTTGGGGAGGCATGTGGGGTAAAGTCAGAATGGATCCGGGCCCATGAGACCCCAAATTCTAGTGACCTCACCCACCCCTGGCAGTATTAAAATAAATTTCAAGTACACATGTAATTTTACTTTTAAATTATATAATTATATATGACTATTGTGTTAATAAATTATATACATCATATAGAAATATACAGAGAATTTTTGAAATCCGCATGAAGATAAAATAATATTTTTTTATTTTGTGGGGAAAATATATTTTATGTCTTATATTTACATTTTACTATTGACTTCTCAGAGCAAGGATGCTGGCATCAATATGTATATTAAATATTAATAAACCTGAATTGTTTTATTTTCTAGATAAAAATACATATAAAGAGTGTCGGCATAGAGGGCACATTCCTCAACATCATCAAAGCCATCTATGAAAAACCCACAGCGAATATCATTCTCAATGGGGAAAAGCTGAAAGCTTTTCCCCTGAGATCAGGAACACGGCAGGGATGCCCACTATCTCCACTGCT